>PVLD010021424.1:0-31474 GCA_004027595.1 Dinomys branickii
GGGCGGCGGGGGAGGGTTGAGGAAGAGGGACAGGGTTCGACATATTTAGTGTTTTACAGGGATGGAAGAGGCCCTGGACCTCGGCGGTGAGGGGCTGGTTCACAGGGCAGGCCTTGGACCTCCTGCGGGTAGCTCTATCCAGTGTAGACACTGATCGGTGTGCACAAAAGAGACAGACACCGAGTACTGATGTCAGAAATAACATCACACAAGTGGAAAAGCAAATGTGAGGAAAGGACTCCCCTTCAGATGGCGCAGGAGCACTCAAGTATCTGTAGGTGGAACAGTGGTGTGTGTCATGGGAGGGATGATATTCAACACAAGGCAAACCTCACGGGGCTCGAGGGCTTAGGCTGTGTGAAGAGTCAGTCTCCAGGGCCACTCTCCGCAAGACGCTCAGCCAGTAGCCTCCTGAATGCAACAGCATGGTCCACCTGAGAACCGTGCAGACATCCCCCAGAGCTAGCAGTGCGGGGGAGAAAAGGGCAGCTGTGATTACAGGGCAGCGGGGTGGGGGGGCGGCACGGATTGGGGGCGCTGCCCTGCGGTTTCCATTCTCAGGTATAGTGACCCCGATCAGTGTGAGTCCACTCTGGTCACACAGTAGTGCAAAATGGAAGATGTCACTGTCATCTGTCATTGCTGGGGGGGCAGGAACAAGGCATGAGGGAATCCACTGAGCTGTCTTTGTAGGTTCTTGTGAATTGATAATAATTTCCAAGTGAAATGTTTTAAAAACTCAAGTGTTTTTCTTGTGTCACTTCGTCAGCTTTTAATGAATAACATTGCTTTCATTTTAATTTCCCAACTTTTTCCGTTAAAGTTGTGAAACCCCCTGCAGCAGTTTAGACTTCTGTTGATACTCTTTGTCCATTGTTCTTTTTTTTTACTACAGGGAATCAAACTCATGATCTCCCACTTGCCAGGAAGGCCCTGTGCCAGAGCTGTATCCCCGGCCCTGTTCATTGTTTCTAAGGGCGTTTCTCTCCTCTTCGTTGCTTGACTGATTTTCCCATACTTACATGCTTGGCTTTTGCAAAGAAACGACTGTGCTTGTGGATCGTGTCCAAAGCGTGCATGATTCCTACACTGCTAATTTCTGCTTTTTTGTTTCCTGATTTTACTTTTTCAGATTCACTTTCCTTTTCTTCTTGTAATTTCCTGTGACAAATACTGCATTCATTAATGTGAACACTTCTGCTTTGTTCTGTTTTTAATGCATAAACCCAAGTCTATAGGCCCCTTCTCAGCATGTCCTAGCTGCATCCATGAATTTTGAATTAAAGTGTATTTGCCATCAATTTAGCTCAACATGTTTTCTGATTTCTGCTTTTTGTTTGTCTGTTTGTTTAGCACTACTGGAGACTGAACCCAGGCTTTCACACTGAACTACATTCCCAGCTCATTTAAAAATTTTTTAAAAATTTGAGACAGGTTCTTGTTATGTTTCCCAGGCTGGATTTGAACTTGCAGTCCTCCTGTGTTAGCCTCCAAGTGTGCTGGGATTACAGGTGTGTCACCATGCCCTGCTTCTGATTTCCCTTTTGATTTCTCCTTGAACTTTTTCTGTGACTCATGGGTTACTTATAAATATATATATTTTATCACCAGTGACAGGAGGGTTTCTGTGTTTTGGTTAATGATTTCTGCTATAACTGAACTGCAGTTGGAGAAGCCCCTCTGTGACTTCAGTTATGTGAACTTCGCGAACCCTCTTCCATGGCTCACCATAAGATGTTTCTGTCGGCATCTGTGTGCCCTTGAGACTCTCCCGCGCTCTGCCACAGGGGGCTCTTGCAACTGTCCACTCAACCCCCCCCACCTGCCCCTCTCACCTCTCCATCTCAGCTGGCTTCTATCTGCTTCTTTTGTTAGTCGCAGGATGGCTTATAAGGATTAAGCATGAGTGTGAATATCTTTCATTTTGGTCCTGTCAACTTTCAGCCTTCTTTTCTGACCATTTAATGAATGCCTATACATCTAGAATTTTACATCTTTTGGTGAATTTTTAAAATCATTTTGAAGCACACCTCTGTATTGCTGCCACTAATGCTTTGGTCTGTTGGAAATATACTTATGTGAGATTTCTCTTATTCGGAGATTTCATGACTTCTCACTTTCCATTAGTTCCCTTCACCTTTCATGTAGCTTTATGATTTATGGGTGTCACTGGCCACTAAATATATTGGATATTTTAAAAACTAGGAGGCAAAACACTGTTTTAAAAGGAAATATCTCCTGTGTTTCAAAACTGCAGATTGTGTGTTAGAGGGTGGTAAAACCAATCAAGTGGGACACATCCAACACGCTCTCAAATAAAACAGAAGGGGAAGTGTCAGTTCATCACAGGAAGTAAGGGTAATCACTGCTTTGCAAACTCTTGCTACAGATACAAACATAAAGCACACAACTCTTTGGTGTGTGTGTGTGTGTGTGTGTGTGTGTGCATGCGCTAGCGCATGTTCGGGCTGTCATATAAGAGATATGATTGACTGGACCTGAGCACATCACAGTACCCCATAAAACTGAACTCCTTTCTTTTATGAAAAGGCCGTGTAATTCTTTCCCTTTTTTTTTTTTTTTTTGGTTTTTTGGAGATAGGGTCTTGCTATGTACCCAGGCTGGTCTCACACTTGCAGTGATGCTCCTGCCTCAGCCTCCTGAGATTCAGGCGTGTATCACCATGCACAGCTTTCATTCTGATCCTTCTCATCAGAGTGCACTCCTCCCAGCTACTCAAGCTAGAGTCCTTTCCCTGTCTTCTCTTATTTTCTAATTAAAGCTTTTGCCTGTACACTCACACGGGCACTTTAGCTTTAGTTTCCATTATTGCTAAAGCAAAGACCCTCCCTAGCTAGAGACATCACCTGTTGAGAGGCCCTGAATTCCTCTCTTGGCTCAGCCCAGGGTCTCAGTGGCCAGAAAGGAGGTAGAGCCTGGTCCTGCCTTGGCCCCTCTCAGTGTCATTGGCTACTGCACTTCCTTGCTTTAGCTATTAAGTGGCAGCCTGAATTTACAGGCAAAAGCTTTTGGAAAGAGAGAATGAAGGGAGTACAGCTCTGACCAAGGTCAAGCCGGTCTCGTAAGCAAGGACAGTCAGATAAGCTAGGAAAAGGGCTTCAGTGTGAAAGGGGAGCAGGTCTGGAGGGGAGGATTGGACTGGCCTGTTCACAAAAGCACAGAGACCAGCTGTGTGGGTGGTGGGCGGGGGCCTGGCTGATCTCTACCTCAGTCCTGATTTCTTAGCTCTACAGGGATGCTCACAGCTTGAGTGGTGATTCAATTTCCAAACAAGGCGATCTCCGTGGCTCTTCAGCCATGTGGGGCTCTGCTTTCCCTGGGACCCAGGTTTAGGCCAACAGCTGGAGGTTGTTAAGTGTTGGCTCCAGGGACCTGTGGTGATCAGATGTCCCCGGGAATCCTGAAAATGATGTCAGTGGTGTCCTGTTGTGCTCAAGCCTTGCAGGACAATGAGGCAGTAACTACGTAAATTTAGGGCTGGCTAATAAATATTGTTTTGTCAATTTTCCTAAATTAGTAGCATATCTGAGGTAGAATAGGATAAAGATGGGTACCAAAGAAGTCAAGAAAATAATAATTTAAAAATTGCACTTTTCAAAAGACTGTGAGCTCCTGGACACAGTCAAAGTTACCCAAGGCTCTCTGTATCAGTGTTCCCGAGGCTAATTTTTATTCCTTGCTTTTCAGATCCATGAGAACTGAAATTCCTTAAGGATTCTTGAAGTCTAAAAATTAGTTTCACCGAGAAAGTAAAGAGTAAAACCCTGATCTTAAGGGAGGAGATTGACAGAATTCAAAGAATGGTTATATTATCCATCTTAAAACAAAAACACGATAGACCCATGCTTTTCATATCTGTAAAATGGGCTATTGTCCTTTCTGTGGGTAGGCTGTCTTTTCCATAGGTTTTCATATCCTCAAGAGATTGCTTAAAATAACGTTTCCCAGGCCTCTCTCTCTCTAGAGGGCTCCCACCCACTCTATTTCTTTGAGTATGTACTTTTAAAATACTGTCTATTCCCTTTGTTTTTTACTGACCCATGCTGAAAATTCCTTTCCTGCAATGGAAGTCATCGAGTCTGCCACCTATCATGTGGGTTGCGTGAGTCCAGGTCCCCATCCTTGGTCCCTGTCTGGTGAAGCACCTATATCCAAAGTTTAAGGTAATAAGGATACAAAATGAAGGTCAAGCTCTGTACTACTTTCAGTTACCATTGGGCATCTGTAGGCCCAAATGAAGAGTCAGGTCGTTTGTTTTTGTTAGCAAAACCCACTTTTAAGGCCCTATTCCCAAACACAAATTATGCATTTAATGAGTAACTGGTTAAGGGCCCACAAGTTTGTCCTTTTTTCAGTGGTGGTTTCTGACACTGTCATCAGTTCCACCTCTGCAGTACCTGCAGGCATCAGGGTCAACAGCAGCCCATCCTTGGAAAAGCTGTCTGGCCTTTGACAGTCATGCCATAAGTTAAAAAAAGAAAAAGGTGTGCACCACCACACCTGGTTTGCCAACTTTTTCAGGGCCTCAAGCATCAGGAAACCTAATGCAGAAACTCCCAGAGTTGGGGTCTCTCCCCAGGAGTCAGGAACTCTACCAGGCAGGCAGGGTGGGGGATGGGGCCTTTGTACCAAGGGAAGCCCTCTTTGGGCTGGGCACACAGTGAGCAGGAGGAGGAGCAGGGGCTGGGAAAGAGGTGTCCACCTCTGCAGCCTAAAGCCAGGGGTTCCAAGGGCCAGAGCAGCTGGGGACTAGCCAGGGCCTGGGTCAAGAAAAGCCAGTGATCTCATCTGTATGTACATCTGTGAATGGCTGGAACTGGGTGGATTTGTCTGTGGAGGTAGAGGCTTGTCCTGGGACACACGGGCACTGGGACTGGACACTCCATGCTCTTGCCTGTGCATGGACACGGCCTGGACCCTGTGGGCATGGTGTACTTTCTATCCCTTCCCCTACTTCCCTTCCAGATGGACAAAAGGAAACTCAGGCCTAGGTACCTTCCATTCTTCCTCTCCCAGTCTTCCCTTATCTCTCCTTTGTTTCAGGCTCAGGAAATTGAAACTCAGCTTCTGAGCTTTTCTTTTCTCTCACCTTACTTCGCTCTAAGTCCCACCCCTCTCTCCTCCAGAAGTGAGAAATGGAAACTCAGCACTGGGTTATGCATTTAATGAGTAACCTGAACCCAGGTTTTATTCATTCCTCCCACCCTTAGCCCCGTTTCTTTGCACAGCTCACTTCCCTCCTGCTGGCTCAGGAAATAGAAACTCAGCCTCTAGGCTCCACCTTGCGCCACAGTGGCCCAGGATACAGCATCCCCTTGCTGCCCCTCCCAGGCATCTTGCTCTCCTCAGGGCCAGCAAGAACCAGACAGGAGCATCTGCCACTCCCAGAGGTCCAGGCTGCCTGGACTTCAGCCCTAAGAGGATGCTGCCCTTCAGAGCAGAGCAGAGCAGAGCAGAGCAGAGGGAAGGCTGGGCCCCCAGGTCCCAGCCCGGAGAAAGGCAAGTAGCTTCAACTCCCGGAGGCTCAGCATGGCACCCATCTCTGAGTGATGAGAAGAATCACCAAGTTAATCTCACTGGGGAGTCGCAGGTGCAGATGGTACCAGGAGGGAGTGTTAGTGTCCCTGTCGCCCCCTTGTGCTCCATGGCTCCACTGTCCCTGGAGTGGGATCCTAGCTCCTGACCCTGAAGGGGACCCTTATGCCCTGAGATCAGGCCCAGAAGAACACTCGGAGAGCTCTTCCCAGTCCTCATCGCAGCCCGGGAAGTTTGCATTTGTAATCCCATGAAAAGTTACTGGAATTTTAGCATGTTAATTTCAGTCTACCACTTCCAGGGCAACCCACGGTGAGAATAAAGACACTAAGGCATATTTGTAGTCATGGGGAGCCAAGGGGTCCTAAGTTCAGCCACAATGAGGGCCATCCAGAACAACGGCCTTGACCCAAGGCTGAACCCAGGTTTTATTCATTCATGAAGAAGGGAGTGGCTTGAGGATGAGTGACTATGAGAACTTTGGGAAGTAGGTGAGTGCCCTGGGCTGGGCTAGGTAGGAGGCCTGAAATCACCTCTGCCGATGCAGAGAGGAGGATACACAGAAAAAGTAATCTGTGTAACACAATCCAGATAGTATCTAATGCTTTGGGGTCGGTGCTTCAGCTCAGATGTGTGATGTTTGAAGCCCCAGGAAGTCATAGCCTCTATCCCAAGGCTCTACCCCAGCCAACAGCAGGGCGCTTTGGCTCACACAACCTGCCTCATCCTGGCTCACTCCTGGGAACAATGGGGGTCGGTGGGGGGATGGGGTGTGGGGAGGGCATCTGGGGAAACACAGACTACCATCAGCCCCCAGCTAGACCAATATGCACTGCTTAAAGCCAGCTGAAGGGGTGAGGAAAAGTCCTAGCCAGCTTAGTACATATCAATACATGGAAATAGGGTCAGGCTCAGCCAAAGAGGAGCCAATTGCAAGGAGAGCCGCGTGGGTGGCTCTCTGCAGAACACTGTCCACTTGAGGGCCACCGCCAGAGCACCACGCAGGCCTGACTCCCATCCCTGTTACTCTCACTTTTTAACGCTCTAGGAAGTGTGTTTTTTTCCAGCCATGATTCCCAAGGGCTTGGTTAACTGGAATAGGGCACCCACCTCTGAGCTGCCCTGGGCAGACAACTCCGTCTGTGAAGCTGGCTCCTTCATGATGCTTTTAAGGATCAGTCCTGATCTTGTCCTCCTCCGGTAGCAATGACAACACCACTAAGCTCACAGAGTTCAGGTGCCCACTCTGAGCTTCCATGAAGAACCCCCCCCCCCCGGCAGGGTAGGGTGCTGAGGACACTGACCCTGTCTGCCACCTGGACAAGCAGTAACTCAAAATCAGACACACCCTGAGGCAGATCAGCAAGGCGGTGTGTGACAGTGGCAGCAGGGGCGGAAGCAAGGGGGAAAAGCCCACTCTGGAGCAATCAGTGCAGGTGGCCAGAGATGCCCAGAGGTTCAATCACCTGCTTGTTATGCACATTTCAGGCTGTCTATAAAGGTGTCCCTGTTGCTCCTGGGTCATGTGACCCATAGGGGAGGGTTTTCCTCGGCTGTAAGCTGAGGTGCTGTTTGTGTCTGTAGTGAGCTGTTTGGTGATATTTCTCTCTTTTTTTATGGCACTTGTTTGTTCCATGCCTGTTGTCCAGATGGAGTGGTTGTTGCTGTGGTCATGTGGCACAGCTTTAGATGAAGGACTGAGGAAGAGGATCATGGCCACAGGCAGGTCCACATCCCTGCTGGACCCTTCTCTGACACGAGGGAACAGCCAGAGCAGAGCTCTGGAGCAGACTCTGCCCCAGCTCTGCCTTCCCCAACCCGAGACCTGGGGAGTGTCTGCAAAACCCCAGTCTGTAGAGAGCAGACTCAAGGACAGCAGCTTCCTGCATGCTCCTGCCCCCCAGTTCCTTACCAGCCCACTGCCAAGAGCTCCATGGGCTGGGCACAACTGCTGCCCCTGGGACCAGGGATACAGCTCAGTGGCTTAAGCGTCTGCCTGGCACATGCAAGGTCCTGAGTTCAATTCCCAGTACCAAATCAAAACAAACACACAAAAATGCTGGCCTGGGCCACATTTCCTATGAGCTCAGACCACATTTAACCTTCAAAGGGATATGGGCACAAGCAGGCTACTTCATTCAGTTCCTGGGCCCCTGGGTAGATAAGAATCTGGGGAGAGGTCCTATGTCGAGCCTGGCCCGGTCTGCCCACAAGCCTGGGATGGCTATGCCCGGGACAGTGCCCTCCTCAACCCAGGCGAGCTGAAGCACCGCTGGCCTCCACATTCCCTTCTACACCTTGTGTACGTCCCTTGGTCGGGGTTCCCTTTTAGATCTCATAAGCAGCTGGCTGTGGACTTAGGGCGCCCTTATCCTTTCCTGCCACCCCAGTGGGCCTCAGTTTGGGGCTGTACCAGGGAGGACACCCGGGCCCTTCTGAACCTGAGGATCTCTGCTTCTCCCTCCCCCACACGGGCCCTGCTGGGAGGGGCACAAAGACAGCAGTGCAGAGCAGGAAGGGGTGGGAACATCATTTATTTGAGGCACTAAAGCAGCAGCAGGGCGCCCATGTAAAGGCAGGTCAGAGGGGCTCAGCTGAAGCTGGGGTGGGTGCTTGGAGTGAAGCCATTAGTAACACCCTGAAGTTAGTGCACTGTCTGTGCAGAAAGGCCAGGGTCAGCGGCTTTCTCGAGCGCCACCCCACCCCCGGGCCGATCTTGTCCTGCCCTCCCCAGCATGTCCCCCTACCCCCAACAGCCTGCTGAAAGGATCTGGGGTTTAGGTGTTCCTCCTGTGTGTCTACAGGGCTAAGCTCCATCCCTAAGACTTCAGAGGGACACAGCTGAGCCCAGACATGAGGTGGCTGGCACTGGGGCAGGGGTGGGCTGGGCCCTGGGGCCAAGGAGGTGGATCAGGCATGAGGAGGAGTTGGATGCTCCCTCCAGGTATCTGGAAGGGGCCAGCTTTTTTTTTTCCTGAACTAGGGGAGCATGGGGCACCAGGTAAAAAAGTTCAGGGGACCAGATACAGCATGGCCGACAGCAGGCTGAGCAGAAGTCCAAGGCTCAGCAGTGGGGCACTGGCCTGAGGCCCACCTCCCACAGCACTGAAGTTGCACAGAGAGTTTGAGCAGCATGTGGTACCCACTTTTAAAACACCCACGTTAACACTTGGGCCAAGGCAGGTAGGGGAGCAACCTTTGTTCAGGCTGTAGCCAAAGTCCACGAGTTTCCCTGCATAGAAAAAGAGGTAGTGAAGGGACAGATACTCTACAGGTGACAGTAACAGCCCCTGCAGAGCGCTGGCCTCAGGCTGGGAGAACAGCCAGGTGGGGACAGTGGGGCCAAGGCCTGGCCACTCCTCACCAGCACTTACCAATGCCACCAGAGGTAGAAAAAGTCACACAGTAGTTGTCAGAGTCTGAGCAGATAGTTGGCCACAGGCAGTAGAAATTGCTCTTCTGATTGGTGCAGGAGAAGCACATGAGGGAGTGGGCTGCAGAAGGAGGGACACGCTGCAGGCTATGCTTCTCTCTCTCTCAGGGAGGTCTTCCAGTGTGACCCCCTCGTCCTGGCCCTCAACACCCAATTGCTTGTGAACCTTTATGGGTGACAACAGACGTGGCCCTCCCAAACTCAAGTGACCCCCAAACACAAGGAGACAATAGTATGGCCAGCCCAGAATTGAGACCTCCAGAGGGCCCAGGAAAACCCAGAAAGTCCCATGGGAGCTGGCCTGGAAGGACTCCTGGTCTCTGCTCAAGTAGATGTGAGAGGGGATCCAGGAGGGCTTGGCCTGTCAAGAGGTCCAGGGTCCCAGGCACCACACCTTGCTCCACACCCAGGAGGGCGACCAGCAGCACTGGCAGGAAGACTTTCATGCTTGAGGGCGTAAACATCCGTGGAGGGTTTACAAACCCAAAGAAGCCAGTCCTGCTGGGGCTGTGAGAGATGCAGCTGTTAGAGGGCCAGGCTGCCTACCCATGGCCAGGGTCCCAGCTCAGTGCCAGGTGACTGGGCACTCCTCACTCTTCCCAAGGGTCATGCACCCCTACTTTGTGCAGAGACCTGCCAGCATCCAGTTACTTAGACAACACCACCCCCAAGGACAGGTTGGGGAACAATCAACACTTTCAGAATCTGACAGAGAAAAAAGCCCTGGCAGTAGGCCTTGTTGGTGGTCCTGATGTAGAGGAACGGTGATCAGAAATGATACTGGCTAACTGGGTGCCTATAATCCAGGCCACTCCTGAGGTGGAGGCCTGGGGGGCACAATGGGGGTTGGGGCCCTGGGCTGCCCCTCCTGGATGAGGGCTGGGGTCCTATTCCCCTTCTTCCTGTGTTTTTATCGGGGGGCCTTCAGTGAGGCTCTTCCACCCCCTTCCATGGCTGGGAGGCAGCTTAGAGAGGAGGCAGCAGGAAGGGCATAGGTGAATCCTGGCTACATGGAGACACTGATTGCTGTGGGCTCGGCACCAGGATTCCTCTGTAGGGCTGGGGTCTGTGGCACTGGGTGCAACAAGCTGGAGGCAGTATTTGGTTCACATCAGCCTTGGCGTGGAGGAGGGGGGATCTTGGGGAGTATAGATCTGGGCTGGCCAGGGCCACAAGGGGTGGAGCACAAGCCAGACTCCTGAGAATGGGTCCCAGGCCTCTCCTTTCTAGACCTGTACTTCAGCCTGTATCTGAAAGATCAAAATGGATCTTTAAAAGATTAGGATTTAAAGAAAAGCAAGCTGTTTCTCCAGCTGACAGCAGAAACCCCTCACTCTACCCCATCCTCCCACCCCATCCCCTACTCCTCATCCCCCAGCCCCTGGGCCAAGTAGAACTCAATGTTCCCAATCTGGGCCCTGCATGCTGGAGTGTGCTTCTGTTAGCTCCAGGAGGGTGGCCCAGCTGTCCTCTCAATTTGGCCAAATTATGAATAAACTCATTTTTCCAATTTTTAAATAAGCTTTTCTCGTACTTGATGGCAAGTGGATGAACAATACAGGGCCCTGATTCAGGCGTTTGACCAAGCCCCTCACCCCACGGGCCTTGCAACACACTGACATGCTGGGGGTGGAAAACAGCTCCAGATGGTCAGAGTTAGGGCCAATATCCCTCTTCCCGCCTCAGACAGCCCAGGGCGGATCGTCTCCAATTCCTCCTCCAGAAAGTGAGGTAGCTGTCTCCAGGAAAGCTCTAGCGTGCACAGCCAGGAACAGGTCGGGTGGCATCCCTCCCTGTCCACTGTGAGGCACCCACTCAGCGAGCCCGTCAGGGCTGAGCTAAGCCCTGGCAGGGGAAAGCGAGTCTGTCTGATGCTCCCTATGGCAGCAGGGGCCAGAAGGCCCTGGGCAGAGCTGCTTGGGACCCCGAAACTGTGAGAGCTGACTCCTGAGTGGCCAGCAAGAGAAGTAGGAGCCGACTCAGTCCGAAGGGATAGGAAGGGGCCAGGTGCGCCAGCGCACTTTATCTGCGTGCATAATCTGGCCCCAAACCCAGGGATTTCTTCTTCCTCTTCCCCGGGAAAGGACTCAGTCCCAGGATAATCAATCATTAGGCAGGTAATCCTCCTCTTCCGGTTAGGCAAGAACCTGTGCCTCTCCACCCGCCAGCCCATCCCACGTTGGAGCTGGCTGTTGAGCCCCAAAGGCCACACAAATGCCGGCCCCTGTTCCCGTCCCAGACCTGTGGAAATACTCGGGTAGGGTGGGGGATGGGAGCGGAAGCCCAGCCCGGGGACCATCCCTCCGGCGGCCCGAACCCCAGCCCCCAACCCGCGGCCTCCCCGAGCTCGCTCCCACCCTTTCCCGGCCCCGGGCGCTGGCAGGCGCGGGCGACTCACCGAGAGAGGACGCAGCGCGGTGGCCTCCCTAAGCTCCGCAGCAGCGCGCCAACCCTCTCTCTAAAACGGAAGAAATGCTAGACCAGAGGCGGGGGCGAGGCAGGGGCGAGGCGGGGCCCGCGGGGCGGGACGGGGCGGGGCCCGCGGGGCGGGGCGGGGCCGGCAGAGGACTCCCCCCGCCCGGTTTCCGAGGGTCCCGGAAGTGTTCTCTGTGCCCGCCCCTCTGACTGTAGGGTCTGTCGGGATCGTTGCTCGTGATCCCTTAGTGAAGGCCTCCAGGTTCTACGTGACACACCGAGAGGGGTTGTGACCCCTCCTCAAGACCTCCAGTGCGGTGGCGCCTGACCCCAGCGCGGAAGGTCCTTCTCGTGACCCCGCAGGACAGCCACTCATACCCGGGCCTTTGGGAGGTCCCTGACCAGACCAGACCCCATCTGGGCAGTGTTGGGGCCGCATTTTGGAGGCTGGTGGTACAGTGCTGGCCGAGTGGAAGGATACACCTGGGCCCTGGGCTCCGCAGGCCTCATCTCTCTCTGCCCCTGCCCAGCTGCCTCTGGATGCGGTCCATGGTTTCTGTGGGCTGATCTGGCTTGGAGCCCTTACCCCCTCTGGGCAAGTAGTTACCATCCCTGCTCCCAGACCTCAGCCAGGATGGACTCGAGCCTCCTGTCCGCTCCCCGAACCTGCAGCCGGGTGCAGAGCCCCAGGTATAAGGAGTCCCCATTGCGTCAGCTGCGTTCCATATGTATTTTCATGTATTTTTGTCTCTGAATGTCGGTGGAGTGCTGTTTCATCGTGTGTGTGTGCACGGAGCACCTGCTGGGGAGGAGGGGAGCTGCCTCCTACCTCTTGCCAGGGGCCTGCTGGGAGACACTGCACAATGTGCAGGAGCGGGACTCTGGGCCCAGATCCTGGCTGGGCTCTTTGTCTGCCCCCTCCTCCCACTTCTGCAGACCCCTGTGCACCAGCTGAGGGTGCCACTGTTTGGGCCACCTACCCTCTGACAGTCACACCTCACTGTTACAGCATATTTCTCACAGCAGCAGTTGGGTCACCCCATTTGCTCACCTGACCTCCCCAGGGCACAGTGTGTGAGGGGGGTCTTTTCCACACTCAGACCTAGGGATTGACTTGTATGGCCAGCCTTTGGGAGTGTGGCTGTGGACAGTGAGGGGCTCCACAGAAAGGGTTACTTAGCTCAGAACACAGAGGAGGGGCGGGGAGGGGGAGACAAAGTAGGGTGTGAGGCAGGGTGGTGGGGAAGCCAGAGCAGAGCTGGACTGAGACACCACATCCATGTCTGAATGTGGAGTGAGTACAATATGAATGAGTGTGTGTATGTGTGTGTAGGTTGCATCTGTGTGTGCATGTATGGGATGCATGTGTGTGCACCTGGTGTGAGTACATTTGTGAGTTTGGTGTGTGTGTGGTATATGTGTGAGTGCATGTACTTACGGAATATGCATGTGTGTGTGGTATGAGTAAGGCATGTATGAAGTATGTGTGGTCAGTTGACACGGGTGTGTACAAGTGTATGGTAAGTATGGCACAGTGTGTATACGCGCGCGCGCATGTGTGTGTGTGTGAGCATGGGTATGTGGTGTATATGTGTCCTTGTGAGCCACCAGGGACACACACTCAGGCAGAATCATGGGATAGATGCATTTGGGAAAATTGTGGGGCTTATTTCCTGGGTCTGGAGATGGGACTCTGTATGGTCCTGTGTGTGGTGTGGTATGGTGACCTCTGTGGGTCGGGGCTCCACAGCTTTGAGGTTGGTTCCCAGGCTGTCCCCGGGATGGGAGGTGACCCACAGGAGGTGGCCAGGTGGGCACTGTCTTCCTGGGTTATGGCCCTCCAACCCTCCCTGGTATCCTGGTGCAGGACAGGCCTGAGGGGCAGGACTGGCTTTGCTCCCACCCTTGGTGTCTCTTGCATTTCCTCAAGGGTCTGGAGCCCCTCAACTGCGGCTTGGAAGGGATTTCAGTCCCACAGGGGTTCACACTTCTGACTCACCATTTCCCTTTGGTTTCTCCCTTTGCTCCTTGCTTCGTGTCTCTTCATTAGAATGTCAGTTCTGAAGGACGGGGGTCATCATTGGTGTGTCCAGAACCTAGAGCCATGTCTGGTTCATGGCAGGTGCCCAGTAAGTCTTTGTGGGAGGAGACCATGAGTGCTCCATTCAGGAGAGGCTTTGATTTGGAAAACAAGCTGCAGTTAAAAGTAGTCTCCTGATTCTACATGTCCAAGGTCACAGCTGTGAACCAGCCATGAGGCTCAGGAGCCTTTGAAATGCTGTGTCTAGAGGACCCCGGCTGTGCATGGCTGTAGCGGTTGGTACACTGTGTCAACTCATCCTGAGCTTGTGGGAGAGGAGGGCACAGATACAACATGGGCAGATAGGTGGATACAATATAAGGGAGGGGAAGAGGCTTGCTTCCCCATCCCCCTTTTGCTCTTGTTGCTTTTGCTGTCTTCTACCAAGATAGAATTTGGTACCAGGAAAGTGGGGTTGTTGCTGTGACTATACCTGACCATGTGATTCGAGGGCCTTTGAGAATGGATTGTGGGAAGAGTTTGGAAAGGTTCAGAGATGTTCTCTGAAAGAGTAGAGCTGGAACACTTTAGGCTGTTCTGTATGGGAGATTCTGGTCAGAGCTCAACAGCAAACCGTAAGTCTGATAGAAATCCTGCTGGTAAAGACCGGACTTTGCAGGTTTCTTCTGGGAAGAACTACACTGGCTGCTGGACTCCAGATGATGTGTGTTATGACTTGGCAGAAAATTTGTCTGCATTTTGCTTGTATCCAGAGACTTTGCCTGAGACTGAGATTAAGGGTGATAGGCTAATTAATCTGGCAAAAGAAATTTCAAGGCAGTCAAATGTTGATGCAGTGGCATGGCTATTGTTGGGGACTTTTAGCCAGACCTGTGTTGAGAATCAGCAGCAGAGAGTCCAGTAGGATAATTTTAAATGTTGTGAATTTGGCCAGAAAGGAAGCTCCAGTAAAGCTGTGATTACAAAGGCAGAGCTGAGAAGATCACCACTGTTGAGAAAGAACACCAGAAAATACTTGATCTTAGCCAAAAGGCTGAGAAGCAGTAAGAACATCACAATGTAAAAGATGGCCTGAGGGAGAAACAGCAAGTCTCCACTCTTTGCAGCCTCAGACCTGCACAAGTGAAAGACTTTGCTTTAAGGAGAAAGCCACAGAGCACTGTGTTTCAGAATGGTGGCAGCCACAGTAGGTTCCAGAATGGTGGTAGCATAGAAAATTTGCTCATCAGAATTTAATCAGAGTGCCCAGCTACCCAGGCACTCAGCACTTACGGCCAAGAGAGAGAAAAGCGTGGCTGCTGCTCCAGCTGGCAGCAGACCTTGGCATTATCCACATGGAACTGGTTTTAGGTGCATGCGGAATGCAAGCATTGTAGGGTTAAAAAGGCTTCCTTCCTGATTTCAGAAGGCCTGGGATGCCAGGCTGTGTGCTCCTGACAGGGCACTGTGTGAAGCTGTGAGTGTGAAGCTAAAGGTTCAGTGAGGACCCTAGAAGTTTGGAAAAGCAGAAACATAGATCATTTAAAGAAAACTGCAAGGAGGGAACAAAATAGGCCTAAGAGAGAAGCCAGAGGAGCTACAACCACAGGAAGTGCATAGGGGAGGAGCTTCACGAGCCTTTTGGAGCTCACAATGTGCCAGAGGTTGCTTCCCAGGCTGGAAATGGAACTACAGCACTTAATGTTTGTCCTATTGGATTTTGGACTTGCTTTGGTCTCAATTCTTTGTATCCCCATTCTTCTACGGGGTGGGCCTTGAGCAGTCTCCTAGCACAAGAAGTATGTGGGCTGCGGGGGCAGCCTGGGGACTAGATTGAGCCCCATGTTTGTAACTTTTGGAATGAAAATGTTTATCTTGTGCCACTGAATTTTGGAAATGTTTAACTTTGTTGTCATTCGTACAGGGGCTTGTAGCTAAGAATTTGCCTTAAATCTCAAAGGAGACTTGGGACTTGGACTTTTCAGCAATGCTGAAACTGTTAGGACTTTGGCAACTCTTAGAGATGGACTAAATGCATTTGTATAAATGGATGCAAATGAGACTTTAGGGGTCCAGGGGCAGAATGTTGTGGTTCTAATGTAATATAGTATTCATACACTTAATACTGGTTCAGGGGGATTGTTAAACCTTTGTTAAAATGTTCAAGTTGTGAAATGAAAAGAATATACATGTCTTTGTATATGGAAACTGGTTTAAATATATGTCTGGTTGCTAAGTTGACAAGGGGTAGATTGTAATGGTTGATACAGTGTGTAAACTTGCAAAGTTTAGATGTTTAACTCAGCAGGGGGCCAGCGTCCTTACTTTGTAAACATCCTGAGCTTCTGGAAGCAGAGGACATGGAGATGGCTTGGGAGAATAGCCGGGGTACAACCTAAGGTAGGAAAAAAGGCTTGCTCTCCCCTCTTTTGCTCTTGTTGCTTTACTGTCTTCTGCTGCCTTGAACTGTTGCCCCTGTGCCATGCCATCCTGCTTTGAAGCCAGCCAAGTATGGGCTGAAACATCCACAAACTACAAGCTAAATAAACCTTTCCCTTCCTTAATTCTGGCCATCAGGTATTTTGTCTCAGCATGAGAAAAATGTAGCCAAGACAGTGGCCAAGGTGGGGCCTTGTCAAAGCCCAGCATCTCCGGTGAGGTCATTTCTTGCAAAGTGCCCCATGGGGCATCTGGCTGGCTCCCTTCATGCCATGCCTGGTTTGGGCTGTGTGAGCAACATGTGTATAGGTTAGATTAGTTGGCTTGCCTCACACAGCTGCATTCCCCAGGACATACGGGGTTCAGTGTATATTTCTTTATGGACATCCCTAAGATGCCTGCCATACAGATCCACTCAGACTCTACTTGAGCCCCTGACTCCCATATCTCTCCCATAGAGGCACCAGTGAATAGCCAGGTACTGTCCATCCCTTCGTGATTTTGCATCCACCCCATTCTGCCCACATGACCTTCCCATACCTGCCCAGGGACACTGGGTGAGTCTTTTCTCCACACTAAGACCTGGAGAACTGACTTGTGTGGCCAGCATCCTCTTTTGTTTGGCTTAATCTAGTCTCAGCCAGCCCCCACAGCCCACATACTTCTTGTGCTAGGAGACTGCTCAAGGCCCACCACATAGAGGGTGCCCCTGGCTGGCACTGATTTTTCCTTCCCCATAGGAGGTTCCATGGGGCTCCTAGAACCTGACCCTGGCTGTTGGTGAGAGCAGCCTGAGCCTGCACATCCATGTTTCAGGGCACGTGTGACATAGGAAGTGCGATTATCTTGATCTTTCTGGCTCCCTAGACTCTGTGTGATGACAATGGCTCTGTTATGACTTGAGCCTGGGCCAATGGCATGGTCATGGTTCAGGGTCCATGTCACTGTGAGGTGGGCCCACATCACTGTGGGCCTGTTCTCCTCTGAGGGACTTCACCCTATGAACATGGCCTCTGGTGAGGTGGCCTCGGCTAGAACTTTCTGTCCTTTTTTCCCTGGGTACAGAGATATCTGCCTCAGCAGGCCTTGGCACCCAGGGGGCACTGGCACTCTCACTGCATCCCTGGGGTGGACAGATCATCCCAGGATGAGCATCTCACCTGCCCCAGTACCCTGGCTTTCCTAGCACTTCCTTCTAGGTGATCTGGGTTCCCATCTTTCACCATCTGGTGAGTCTGATCTTCTTCTATCCTCCTGGCTCCTTCCTGAGGATGTGACCTTCAGGAGTGCTTGCAGTGACAGTCCCCATAATCCCTCAGAGAGAGATGCGATCTCCAGAGGCCTTCGGGAAGGCAGTTAGCCTCCATCTATGTGCATTTCCAGATCTTCTCAGTCCACCATCCTAACCTCAAGCAATTTTATGACTCACAGATGTATCTTCCCCCTGTGGTTTGGGCCTACTGGCCTTGGTTGATCCCCTACTGCCCTTCTGCACATGCAGGGAAGGGCAGAGCTGGGAGAAGGAACCAGACGTTCCTCCCACAGCCCGAGGAGACTGAATCCTGTGAGTAAAGGTACAGAACCTTCCTTTGTGGCCACTGAGCTTGTTCTTTGCCTTTAAAACAGGACCTTCTAGGTGTGGCTGCTTCCTCACCCACTGCTTGCCTTCCACTGCACAGTGCTCTTCCCAGCAGGCCTTACCTGAGGCAGTAAGGCTGGATGGGATGCATATCTCCTGAGCCCTCCTGGGCCCTCCTGTGGTTCCACCCTGGGCCTGTTCCTCATGTCTGCCTGATGACCCAGAGGCTGAGGTAGGCAGTCCAGCAGGTCCAGGTAACTCTGAGAGATGTGAAAGAAACTTCCCCTCCCAACTGAGAGAGAGGTGACAGGCCAGAGAATGACTTGGAGAAGTCCAGTTTGGTGAGTAACTGAGTTTATTAGGGGTCACTCAAAGAGAAGTGGACAACATGGGGATGCAGTACCACCAAAACTGCCAATACCCTTTGCTCAGCTACTGGTGTTGAGGGTACTAATTAAAACAGCAAAGGCAGGATCAAAACAAGAATGGGCATAGGGAAAAGGTGTGTCCTCCATTCCCATCCCATCATTATCAGGAACCCCACTAGTCTCAGCAAGCACTGTCCAGGAGCAGTTTATCTTGTTGTGTTGCAGACTGGTGCACAGCCTCAGCACCTGGCGAGAGCCATGGGCATCTACATGGGTACCCACTGCAAGGTGGAGGTACTATGGCTAAGGTTGGAGGATGATTCTGTCTACACCTAGAATGACCCTTTTCACCTCTCAAACCCTAACCCTTGCCAACCTGGAGAAGTCAGAGACCCTGCCTTGGAGCCGCCCTTTCTCCTCACTTCCTTGGTGATAATTAAAGGCATCCTGGCAGTGGAGGTCTAGGGGGACCAGCCTTCCCTATGGCTACTCTGGCAGACTCTTCCCTGGCTTGGCCATCTCTTAGGACTGGAGTGCCCAAAGCATCCTAAAAGAGTGGACTAAGAGTACATGAATGAATGCATGAAAACACATGCTTTGATGGGGAGGAAGTGACTTCTGTACAATAGCCTGTCTTCCCAGGGCTCAGCCATTGGTCTGTCCCCCAGGCTTGATCCAAGAGATAATCAGAAGCACAGATCTGTTGTAACTTGAGGGCTTCTAGCCAGAGTTGAGGAAGTCTTTTGTCCTAGGTAGTTACCCAGGAATATTGATGCCCTGTCCAGAGACAGTGGAGGCTGATGTGAAGGGGGACAGCTAGCAAGGAAAAGGACAAAGTAAGTGGTGGCAACCCCCGTGGAGTGATTGTAGACCTTCGCAATGCCTTTGTGTCCGATTGTGCAGAGGATTCTGAAGTTTGGGTGAGGGTCCTTAAATCTTGGAGCACACATTTAATGCTATCCTGTCCCAGGGCTGAGTACACTTAGATGGGTGCTGACACAGAGCCAGGAGAGATGGGTACTGTTGCCCTGTACCTTGTTGGGCCTGTCTGTAGTGGGCATTAACAGGTAAGAGAGCTCACAGGAAGCCTTTAGTCCATCCTGGGCCTGGTAGATAAGGAAACTGAAGATCTCTGGTATTTGCTTTGCTGTGGTGTCCACCCAACGCAATTGCAAAGGGTAGATCGTCAAAGCTAAAAAGAGAAAGGGAGACAACCCTGTATGGGAGGAAAAGGCAACATGTTTTATAAGGGACTTTATAAGAGAATGGGTTGAGGGAAAGAGAGAGTACATTTTGTCCTAATAATAACTGTGTGTCCAAAGAGGAAAGATCTACAGTACAAAACTATGGGATTGGGCATGTTATGAAGGTTTGATAAAGTTGAAAAGGGTTTTAGGAGGGAATGGGTCTTGCAGGGAAGCTTATTTGTGGTCAAATTGGTGAAAGTCATCTGTATGTTTTTGTAGAGGATTATCAGATATCAGAGGTATACTGTGCAGAGCAGAAGTTTGCTCACCTGTTGAGGTGAGAACAAATTTTCTTGAAGCATGGATCTGAGGTTTTTTTTTTTTTTCATATTGGGGATTGAACCCAGGGCCTTTGAATTGAGTTACAACCCCTCCCCCCTTTTCATAATTTTTTGCTTTAAAACAGGGTTTTACTAAGTTGCCCAATCTGGGGTCAAATTTGTGATCCTTTGCCTCAGCCTCCTAGACTGCTGGGAGTTAGCAAGACCCTTTTTTTATTTATAAAAAATAAAAAAAGTTTGGAGCCACAGCTCAGTGTGAAGGCTTCAATCCCCTATACCAGGGGTGGGGGTGGGGAAGAATGTATTCCTACCCAAACAGAAGCATATTAACTGGATCCAACCAATTAGATGACTGTGTCAGTACTGATAGGAGGTAGGATATGACAAAGTTCTGGGTATAATGGTCAATTTGTGTTTCCAGCCACAGCATAACCTTTTCTGATAAGCATCTACACTGTAAGCCTGGCTGCATAACCCCTGCATGGGACTCGACCATATTGACCATCACAAAAACTCCAGTTCATAAGAATAACTTGATGGTCCCCATTCCACATGAAGTGAATAATGTATCAACCCAGGAGACTCCCGGAAACCTTGTGGTCAGCTCGAGCTTCTATCTGCCTTTTGATGCTCACAGATTGCCCAGAGACTTTGGGTTGACTCTTTTTACTCAAATTGCACACACACACAAAATTAGTCTCCAATGGCAGCATTCATGGCATATTTATCAAAATTGGCCAAACACTGGAACCAGGAGCGACCTCACTGGAGAAAAGGTTACTGGATTAGAAATTGTAGGACAAGCTGAATTTGCTGTCAGTGAAGAAAGACATTTAATAGAAAAGTTTATTTTCAAAACTGGACACATAGAAGAAATGTTATTTCAGGAAGAGGGGAAAGATGGAAAATTAAAATTATGTATTACACAAGTAGGTAAAACAATACTAGACAAACAATTCAGGGCTTTTCCAAACCCAAAGGTAGGAAGAACCTGCATGTAACACAGCAGGAATCGCTGACAGTGTTAAGTATCTGTGGGACTCTGATCAGCACTGCTCAGAGCAAAAGTGAGGGCTGGTGACCAGATAGGAACTTTATGGAAGCCCCAATTATGGAGCATGATCAACGGCACTTATAGTTTAAGACATGGGGACTTGAGAGTCTGTGTTCCCAGATCCAACGAATCTTTAAAATACCCTGTTGTTAAATAAATGTTACTATTCTATATTACTAACATTCACTAATAACAAGATATCCTGTAGTACTTTTGGCTGGCATTACTTAGCTCTCCTATATCCCTATTCTGCCAATTGGGAATAGATAGGCAACGTGGCAAAGAACACTTTTGGAGTTTTGTTTCCCTTTCTGTTTGCAAACTAAGAAATAATATTTGGCTCTACCCACAAAATCCATGCAACCCTGGCTTCTCATATGTGTGACCTCTTGTTTACACCCCAACTTCTAACAATATTTGGGAAAGAGCTGACTTTGTTGGGGGACAAGTTCACAATGATACTGTGCTGTCTGACTTCTGTGATGTGAGTGTCCTTCTCTGGTTTTGGTATCAGGGTAATGCTTGCTTCCGGGAATGAATTTGGGGATATTGCTTCCCTTTCAATTTCAGTAGAGAGTTTGAGAAGTAGTGGCATTAAGTCTTTTCTAAGTTTCTTATAGAATTCAGCAGTGAATCCATCAGGGCCTAGGAGTGTTGGGGACCACTACAAAGTGGCTCTGAGCAGGATTTAATATTAACCAATTGGCTTTTCACATTTACTTGGGAGTTATCCAAAGCTTAGGCACCTTGTCTGCAGATGGGCAGCTGATTCATGGTAAATGAACCCTATGAGTCACTGGTCATTGCTGAGGCCTATATCGGCCTGTGAAGCTCTGATGCCTCAAGGACAAGGTGACTGCATCTGCAGACATCTGGCTCCTACATCTATTAACTTTAAGGAAACTATGGTTTGCAGCCCTGCTGTGAGGGCCTTCCTGGAGATAACTTAGCTCTCCTAAATTAACATAATAGTACTTGGAGGAATCCTTGAAAGGATTCCCGAGTCCTGCCCAGATTACTGCATTTTCTTCAGTATTCTCCCGCCCTTATTTGAAAACCTAATAAAAACTGGCGACCCAGAAAGTCTTTGGCTAATTCAGAGAATATAGAAACTGGAAAGGAATTAATCCCTCCTGAAAGCCCTGAAATCATATTCCATTGTCTCATTTTTTATTTATGACTTCATCCATCCACTCGCTTGGGAGATTGCGGGCCTGATCAGCCTGC
The DNA here is from genome assembly GCA_004027595.1 of Dinomys branickii. Lineage (NCBI taxonomy): Eukaryota > Metazoa > Chordata > Mammalia > Rodentia > Dinomyidae > Dinomys > Dinomys branickii. The sequence continues at coordinate 21,620 of PVLD010021424.1, forward strand.
AATAACTTAGGGTTATTTAACCTGGTTTTCGATATAGGACTTTCTTTATTGCTAGGTTTCTAATACATCTTGACTTTCATTTTTTGATATTGGTTTATTTAAAATATTTATATTTTCTTGGTTCAGCTTTGATATTTCATATATATCTATGACTTTGTCCATTTTTTCTGTGTTTTCCATTCTATAAGAGTAGAGATTTTCAAAGTAGGTATTGATGGTCTTCTGAATTTCTACAGGATCTGTAGTGATTTTACCCTTATCATTCCTTATTACATGAATTTGAGTCTTGCCTTTTTCTGTAAGGTTGGCTAACAGTCTTTTGATTTTATTTAATCTTTCAAAGAACCAACTCTGCTGACTCATCGATTTTTGTGTTGTTTTCTTAGTCTCCATTGCATTAATTTCTGCTCTTATCTTTGTAATTTCCTCCCATGTATGAGCTTTGTGCTTGACTTGCTCTACTTTTTCTAGAAGTATGAGACTCAACATTATGTTATTTGAGTTTGCTCTCTTTTTATGATGTAGGAATTCACTGGTATAAATTTCTTTCATACAACTACATTCATTGCATCCCGTAAGTTCCAGTATGTTTTACTGGCATCATGATTTAATTGTAGAATTTCTACAATTTCTTCTTTAGTTTCATCTGTGACTCATTGATTGTTCTGGAGGATGTTATTTTGTTTCCATGAGCTTATGAAATTCTTCTGGTATCTTTTGCCATTGATTTCAAACTTCACTACACTATTGTTGATCATATGCAGGTGATAATTTGAGTTACTTTGCATTTACTTAAGCATGTCCTATGAGCTAGTATGTGATCTATTTTGAAGAACATCCCATGCACAGTTGAGAAGAATGTGTATTCTGATATTGTAGGGTGGAACACTCTGTAGACATCTACTAAATCCATTTGTTCAAAAGATTGGTTCGGTTCTGATTTTTGATTGATTTTTTGTGTAGTTTATCTGTGTATTTGTGATAGTGAGGTATTAAGGTCCCCAACTACAAATGTATTATTGCTCATTTTATTTTTCATGTCTGTTATTATTTGTTTTATATAGCTGGGTGCCCTGGTATTTGGTGCATACATATTTATGCTTATCTCTTCCTCTTGAAGTTTTCCCTTTACAAGAATGTAGTGACCATCTTTGTCTTAATCAGTCTTGGCTTGAAATCCGCTTTGTGTGCAAATAGAACAGCTGGCCCGTGCTTTCTTTGGGTTTCTTGTTGCATGGAGTATTGTTTTCCATTCTTTGCCTTTTGGTCTGTGAATTTCACTTTGAATTAAATGTGTTTCTTATATGCAGCATATTGTTCAATCTTGCTTCTTGATCCATTCTGCCAGCCTGTCTCTTTTTATTGGTGAATTGAGACAATATACTTTGGTAGTTATAACTGACATGTATTGACTTATCCTTGTCATGCTGTGTTCTTGTTGTTGTTTCCTCTATGGTCTTCTCTGTTTAATTGTTTTCTTTGCCTGGTTGATTCATTCTATTGGAGTTCATTTAGTTGTAGTCCTTGTTATCTCTTTCTAGAATGTCCTTCAGAACATTTTGGAGTTCTGGTTTGGTGATCATAAAATTTCTCAAGTGTTTTTTGTCATGGAAGTATCTTCTTTCTCCATCAATTTTGAAAGATAGTTTTGTAGGGTACATCAGTCTGGGTTGGAGGTGGTTTTCTTTGTGGACTTAAAATACTTTACTCCAGGATCTCTTTGTCTTAAGGGTTTGTGCTGAAAAGTCTTCTGTGATTGTGGTGAGCTTTTCTTTATAGATGATTTGTTTCTTTCCTCTAACAACTTTTAATATCCTGTTCTTGTTTTGAGTTTCTGGAATCTTGACTATTATATATGCCTTGGTGTAGATTATTTTTGACCATAGCTAATTGGACTTCTAAATGCCTCACTTTTCTGTGTGTCAAACTCTTTTTCCATGCTTAGGAAGTTTTCTGCCATTACTTCTGTGATCAGTTTTTTTTTTTTTTTAATGTTGTATTCACGATCTCCTGCTTTTTCACTGACTGTGTTCAGTCTTATGTTGTCATTCTTTGCATCATATAATAGCTGTTGGGTTGATTTTTCATGGTCCCTTGTTTTTTTAAAGAAATCTTTTTTTTCATTATTGCTAACTGCAGTCTTGCTTCTACAGCTGATATTCCTTCCTCATGTTGCTTTCATTCCTCTGTGTAGACTTTCTCTGGACTTTGTACTTTGCTGGATATCTGTTTGAATCCATTTTCATGGATTTCATTTCTTTGCTATGTTGGGTGTTTATGGTTACCAGCATTTTCCCTAAGCTCCTCTGTTTTTTTTTTATCTGTATCTGCTCTATAGTCACTAACTAGTTTTTCACTATGGTCACCATCTCTGTAATTATCTAAGAGACTATTTCTGATTTTATTTTTTCTAGAGTCTCATTCAATCTCTTTGTTACTTCTGCTGTTATCACTTCAGAGAGTTCAGGTGGGTGGCTTCGAATTGTTCCATCTCATTGCCCCATGTGTTTGTCTTTGTTGTGCTGCAAGTCTGGGGTTCATCTTTTTTTTTTTTTTAATCATATTTATTTATTTATTTATTTATTTATTTTTGGCGGTACTGGGGATCGAACTCAGGACCCTGCGCTTGCTAGGCAGGCGCTTATTCCACTGAGCTATACCCCCAGCCCCTCTGGGGTTCATCTTAAGTGTCTTGTCATTTTGCATTTTTTGGTAGTTTAACTCCTGGGTTGATGCTTGTAAATTTTTTTATGACAAGAAGATTCATTGTTAGTATTTAGAGCCCTTAAGATGTGACTACTTTTCATAGATGTTTTCCAGGTGTCAGTGGCTTTTGGGTTTTCAATCTCTTGCAGAAGCCTACCTCCTCAATGTGTTGAGAATAAGTTGTTGCCTATTTGGCCAGGCCCTGGGTTCTTTGGTACTGACCTGTAGTATTTACAACCTTTAGGCAATCTCAGTCTTGGTATACCAGGAAAGACAAATGATTAGAACAATTATGTCACCTGGGTAAAGCAGTACAATCAGCAATAACAACAGTATCAAAGACAGCATAGAAAATGACAACTTGTGGTAACTATTAATTTGCTGCCTTTAACCATATGAACTATATTGGTTATATAAAAAAAAATCTAAAACGAACCACAAAATTATATATAGCAAATATGCACTCAATATAGCATTTTTACCCTCAGGAGAAAATTTAAGAGAGTTTTTTTTGGGGAATGGCAAAATAGAAGAAAACGAGATTGGAAGTAAGGCTGAAGGACAAGGGAAGATTATGCAAACTTTGGGAAACTGGTTACGAAGACAGGAGGGAAAGAGAAGGTAGAAATAAAGACAGAACAGAACAGCAACAGAAACAAAAAACTAAAAACTGTTCACACTCCTATAAAAACAAAAACAAGCAATCAAGAAAACAGAAAAGAAAAACCAAAAACACAAAGAAGAAAAGAAAATAAGAAAAAAAAAAAGGCTGCTTCAAAGTGTGTCTCTGCTGTCACTGGTAGACAAATTGGCCATATAGACCCCAGATCCATGTTGATTAATCCTAACAAGGCAGCTGTAGATTTACACTAGGGCAGTGGATAATCCCAGTAAACCTGCACCTTTAGTTCCCCTGAAGCTCAGGCTGGTTTCTGGCTGTCAGGCTGGAACCCGATTTGTTCAGCTTGCACCATTCTGCATGCCTCTTGCCAACATGAACTCAGTTGCACCTCTTCCTGACAATGGGAAATACTAGAGGGAGCCAGCAGTTGCTCTGAGTTCTGAGCTCAATTTGCCCCTCTTCTAGATGGCCGCCAGCCAATTGCCCTCTCCCGGGGGAAGTCTGGACCTGAGTAACTGACCAGCTACTGCAGTGTGCTGCGTCCACTGTCCTACTTCACTGGTGGGTTTCTCACCTGTGGGGTTGCCAGTAGTCACTGCAGAGTAGGACAGTGATCACCAAAGATTACTCCCCATCAACTCAAACCAGTCCTCATCTGACCCTAGGAATGAGGCCCCTCTCTTCTCATGGACATGGTATTTGCAGGTCAGGGTAGATGTGAGCTGGGGTTCTCTAAAGGAGCTGTTGTACACTGAAGAAATTATGAATGACCTGGCTGGGCTGAGTAGAATGTCTAGGTTGTGGGGAGACGGAGCAGAGTAGGCCAAGGAGGAACCATCCTGGGCTGTACTAGGCCCCGATAGCCATTTGCTTTCAACCTCTGTATCTGAGCTAATGTCCCTTGGTGATGAGGCAAAACTCTCCAAATGTTATTGCTCACTTTAGCAGGCCTCTAGCCTCCAAAAGCCTTAGGGCTAAGATGCTGTGAGATAACAGAATGAGAAAAGATTCAGCCTTGTAACTGGTAAATGTATTATTGATGTATGACCTTCTTTGCTGTATGACTATAAAAGTTCATGTGACCTCTCCTCAGCAGAACATAGGATTGAGGGTAAGTTGAACCCTTGTCTAAAGGCCACAGCCACCCTTGTTTGGTTCAGGATAATTTATTTTAAATTTCTTTTAAGGCAGAATCAGTGTACTTCAGTACATCTCTGGTCAAGTTCTCCACATCTCAAAGTGGAGCTGGCAGTGCCATCCCCTGGGCCCCTTTCTGGCCACAGTGCTGATAAAGATCTGCTCTAAGCACTATAGCTCTTCCTCCAACTCATACTCTGCCCCAGGGCCCTTGCACACCCTCAGACTGGATTATATGTCCCCAATCCCTGTACAGAAGTGTGCTCATTCCCTGACCTGCTCACTCATCTTGCTAAGACTTTTCCAGACATTAGGTGACCCTACTTCCCATGTAAACACTGGCTTTCCACTGCATGCCTACGTGTCTCTCCTGGGCCACCACCCCCTGGCTTGTAGCTCCCTGATGGCTGACATTTGTTCTGTGTGCTCATGGCCACATCCCACATGTCCCACTCATTTGCTTTAAATAGAAAGGCCAAGGAGATGGAAATGTGGGGACACAAAGCCACAAGCTGAGGCTTTCAACCTGATTCACAGTTGATGAGGGTGGCATTGCAGGGAGGAGGGGCGGGGACTCCAGCTTTAGTTCCTTCCCACCCTCGATGCAGGCTTCCTGAGCTGAAGTGGGGCTGTCTACTGGTTGTCTCTGCTCCCTGGGCCAAGGAGCACAGTGAGGCCGGTACCTCTCAGTGTATGTCCTGGGTGGCACTGAGGACCCTGCCTGGATCACAGGGTGGGAGTGAAACAGTGGAAGCCACGTGTGTCCATATTCCTCTGAACTGAGAAGGCTGGTCTACCACACTGAGACACGGGAGGCCACCAGGGGCTGGGCTGGTGGGGCCGCATCCCTTGGTGGTGGGTGCAGCATAGGGCAGGGCACCTCCTTTAATGCAGATCTCAGCTAAAGACCCACCAAGGCAGCTCTGAGACAGACACTACTTTCCATCTGGCAAAGTCCTTCCTTCCTCCCAGCCACTCCCAACTGGTGTCTGGTTGCGTTCCAGCCAGGCTTCTCCTTAAAGGCTCTGTCCTCAGCCTTGGTGCTATCGGGATCTCATGGAAGCTTTAGGAGGTGGGGCCTGGTGGGAGGAAGTTAGGTCACTGGGGCGTGCCCCTGGAGGGGATGTTGGGACCTGGGCACTGTTTCTCTCTCTGCCATGAGGTGAGTGGATCCCTCTGCCATGTGCTCCTGCCTGATGCACTATGCCACCACAGGCTCAATGCAACAGGACTAGGTGACCCTGCATGGAAAACTCTGACACTACGAGCCAAAATAAACCTTTCCTCTTTTAAGTTGATTATTTCAGGTGTTTTGTCACAGTCACAGAAAGCTGTTTAACCAGTGTGCAATTTAAAACTTAGGAAATATTCATTTCTGGAAATATCCATTGAATGTTTTTAGACCGTGGCTGACTTCAGGTAACAGAAAATTTAAGTATGGATAAGGAAGTCAGTCGTAAAAGTCTTCCTCACTGTGCTCTAACAAAGGGCACTGAATGGTTGTTTTCTTAGATCTATGAGAGAGGGGAGACCTTGCTTTATCTTGGGGTGGGAAGGGCAGCTGTGGGTGGCTCCTCCTCCTGCTCTGCAGGGTAACACAGGCACTAGCCCTCTCTCTGTGCCATCCACATGGCTGAAGCTCTTCAGGGTGAAACTAAGGCTGAGAGAAAAAAGAAGTTGCCCAGTGTTTGTTTGTCTCTACAGGCAGCCCTGTTGGCCTAGGTGGGTTCTAGGGAAGGTGGCACGGCTAAATCTGGGGCCACAGCTGAGCTCTTTAAAGAGGAGAGTGTGACTTCCAGAGGCTGCCAAGAGAGCCCAGTCACCCCACTGAGGGTATCATGATGCTGGAATTCATTAGCTGTCCTGGGAAAAAGGCTTCTCAGATCAGAAGGTACCTGGTCTCTTACTGCTGCCTCTCTCCCCTAGATGATCCTGGAGTCTTGGGCTGCCTCCGGATCCTTTCCTGGGGATCCTTCCCTGGGGATCCTTCCCTGGGACTCTTTTCCCTGTGTCTGTTCCCATCGTTCTACCCTTGACCCTTTCCTGAACCCCTTCCTCTCTTCCCTCCCCGCCTTCCCCTCCTAGGGTTAATCTTCAGCCTGGGCCTTGACCGCCCTCTGGCGGCCTCAGCGTGCACTGCCCCCATCTCACCCTGAGGGGCAATGGTGAGGCCACCCCCTTCCTGAGGCTGCAGAGGCTGTGGTCACTGTAGTCAGCCTGGGAGCCCAGAAGATCAGAACACTTGGGGAATCACTCATGCCATGCTTGGAGCAACCAGGGTGGAGGCCGCTTCAACCCTTCCCCACTAGCTTCCTTGTCTTAGAGGACTCCCTGCTGATCTTGCTCTGGGCCATCGGCCCTCTGATCTCCCAGGGTGGCCAAGCGGGTCTCCCCAACTTGAGCCTTAGGTCTCTTCCTTCTTCAAGAAAACCTGCTTTGAGCTCTGCACGGTGTCCCAGGTTGGGGAAGAGGGCTATGTGGACAAGTGTGGATGCCAGGGTCTGTCTGAGGCAAGCAGTGGGGACAGCCAGGCCAAGCTCTTGCAGCAGGATGGCCAGTGGAGTGCAGGAGTGCTCCCTAGCTGCCCACAAGGTGAAGAAACCAGCTATGCAGTCCTCTGGGAGGCTGAGGGCAGAGACTGGTACTAGCAGGAATGCTCTTATGAAAAGTGAACCTTCACCCTAGCCCAGTGTGCTCCACACTGGGCAGGAGACTCTGCTTCAGGTGGGGTAGAAGGAAGCAGATCTCAGTGGGCTGCTCACCCTTGAGCTTCCACTGGGATGCTCCTCTTTGAGCCATTTATTTTATCCACCTGGTCACAGAGCTGCTGGGACACCAGAATTCAGCTCACTCAATATCTTCTCTGGCCTGGCCTTGAGTCAGCCTGGAACAGTATGCTCTCCTGATCTTACGCTTCTCCAGGGAGCAGAAAGACAGAACGATTCTCTGGAGTGCTTGGGCAGAGGTTCTGGGAAGGCCAGCAGAGGGAGCGAGCCAGCCCAAGACCAGTGCTATTGAAGTCTGTGTGTCTGAACTTGAATCAATCTTCAGGTTCTTCTCTGTCTTTTTGGTCACCACTTGTGTGGTGCCCTCAGAGACACACCACATGCTGCACGAGGTTTCTAGGGCTCAGCAAACAGGCTAAAACTGACCACCATATTCCTGCTGCTGAGGTGGTGCTGGTGGCTGGTGGCTGGGGCCTCCAGTTCCGGCCCTATGTCCTCTCTGCAGTGTGGCCTGAGAATCCCAACATGTGGCTGATGTCTTTCCTCAGACCAAGGGATCCCAGAAAGCACAACCTAACTGCAGCTTTCTTATGCTTTATAACTGTGGTTCTGAAGTTGCACGAGGTCACTTCTGCTACATCCTACCTGTAACTTCCGAGTCTCTGACACTGATTCCACCTCTTAAAGTGACAACTGTTAGAGAATTTGTGAACAGATTAAAGAAATACTACAAGGACAAAAACTCAGACATAGAAATGGAAGTGATGAGTTTAACAGGATTATGTACAACAATGAAAAGTTAAATTTTCAACTTAGTGAAAATTGGGAAGAAATATGTTACTAGAATAAGTGGAAAACTTGTGTAAGTCGATAACAAGAAAAGTTTGGTTTAAGATTTATCCTTGCAAAGGTGTTGAGACCAACTGGTTTAAAGCAGAATTCTTCCTAGCCGGTAAGAAATTAAATGTTGTGCTATTCAAAATATTCTGGAAAATACAAAGGGTTGTGAACTTTTCTAATTCATTTTACATGTGAATTTCATATCAAAATTTGATATAGTATGAAAAATATAATTCCTTGAGTAATGTGCATACAAAAATTCTAATAAAATGTCATATGTTTATACCTAGTTACTTATCCAGATTAATGTACCATTTGAAAGAGGAGTGTATTGCATATATGTAATGATAGCTTAATTATAGTGATGTCATAATGTATTAAATGAACATATCAAAATATAAACAGCATGTAATTATCTTGTATTAAGGAACACCACTTGTAAAGTTCAGCAGCCATTTTCCACAAAAATCTACTTGAGCAAAAGGTAATTAAAGTGCTGTACTTTACTGGCACAAAAGTAGCATGTAGATCAAGGGACTAGAACAAAGGATTCAGAAACAGCCTCAAGCACATTCAAGTATTTGATTTTTGAAGAAGGGGCCAAATATTTATGCTGGAGGAAAGATGGTGTCTTTAACAAATGGTGCTGTGATAAATGGCCGTGCATGTGCAGAAGATTGGATCTAATGAACTGATATATTCACCATGTGTTAAACTAAAAGCAAAATGGGTCCAAGTTCTAAACATTTAAAAAATATGCTGAAAGATGAAATAGGTAAAACTCTTGAAGACATAAGCACAAGCAAGGGCCTTCTAAACAGAACATGTTAGGGCTAGGGATCTAGCTCAGCAGCACAACCACCTGCCTGAACAGAACATGTTACACAAGAAATAACATCAAGAATCAGCAAAGAGGACCATGCCAAATAAAAAACTTCTGCACAGCAGAGGAAACAAACAACAGAATGAAATTACAGCCTATAGAATGACAGAAAAATTTTTGCCAATTACACCTTAGAGAGAAGACTGATATCTGGGACAGAAATGAACTCAAAAAGTGAGTCCCCCCAAAATACAAGACCTAATAAAAAATGAACAGTGGATAGACAGTTCTCAGAAAAAGAAATTCAAATGGACAATAAATACACCAAAGATATTCAAAACTGCTGGCCATTACAGAAATGAAAATTAACATAACGCTGAGATTGCATCCTACTCCAGAAAGAATTGCTACCGTCCAGAACCAAACCATAACGAATGCTAGAGAGACGTTAGGGAAAAAGCAGCCCTTCCCCATGATTGGTGGGAATGTAATTTAGTACAACCACTGTGGAAATCAGTGTGGAGATTCCTCACAAGATGAAAATCGGAAATTCCATCTGATCCAGCCATACCCCTTGTAGATACCTCTGTGAAAGAGTTAAAAACATCGTATTGCAGTGATACATGCCTATTTATAGCAGCATAATTCGCATAACTAAATCTTGGAAGCAGCTGATATATCCACAGGCAGATGAATAAATAAAGAAAATATGATGTTTATACATAGTGGAGTCCTACTCTGCCAAGAAGAATGATAAATTTGAGTGATTTGTAGGAAAATGGATGAACCTGGAGACCATAACGGTAAATGAGATAAAGCAGACACACAAGCTTAAATGTTGCATTATCTCTCCTACATGAGAAACTCATAAAGAAAGAAGAAAATAAAAGGTAGATAATAGAAATAGGGAGCTAGAGCTTTTCAAGTGGGAAGGGGATCGATAGATGGGGGAGGAAGAGGGGTGGAGGTCAGGGGATGGAGAAAGAATTGCAGTGTGTTAT
>PVLD010021425.1:0-31470 GCA_004027595.1 Dinomys branickii
TAATCTATAGACAAGGTGACCTGGTCTCAACAGTGGTTATTGCTTTATCCATTGATATCTTCGAAGTGTAAATATATGAACCCATATACAGACATGCAAAATTAGTCAGACAATTAATCCTCTCAACAACAGAAAAAACACAAAAACCAAAAATCCAAAGACAAAAAACAAAACAGGTAAACAACAACAATAACAACAAAAAAACCACCAATAGTTGCTGCTTTGCATATTGATATCTTTGAAGTGTGTGTTCAGGATAACACATACAGACATACAAGATTGATCAAATAACCCGTCATCGATTATTCCTTAGCATTAAGTGATATAGTACAATAGTAGAACCATGTTAGCCCTCCTGCATATATGTATATTCATATATACATACATACATTTTTGTCTCTTTCTTTTCTCCTTTCCCTCGTCATCCACCCCATTTCACCATGAGAAATGTAATTGTGTTTTCATTTGGCCTGTGGGTCCTTGCCAGGCTGGAGAGAGACTTCAGAGAGACATGGTGAGGCCTTCAGTCCTGCTCACTCCAGTTACTGAGCATGCAGCAACTTATTCAGCAAGTGTTTATGGAGGACTTATTGTGTGCTGGGCATTGCCTCAGGCTATGTGGATAAAATAAAAGTAAATGGGTATGTAAGGCCCTGCCCTCCCAGAGTTCATCAGAGAATAAAAGGCCCAAAGACAAGTCTCAGCCATTTGAAACAGTGATAGCAACTTGTTTCACTCATTTATTCTGAGCCTTATGCTTTCAGGAGGATTTGTGGCAGCAAGAACACATAATGAAGTTGTTAGAATATAAATAAGAAACAGAAATCAAGATCGAGGAACATATACATTTGAAGGTCAAGAACAGAAGAAGAAAAATCTATAGTTGTGCAATCATAAGAACCCACTTGGACTGAACTTTAAATTTAGTATCACGTTTTCTGGCAGCCAATATTGAAAAGGGAAATACCGTTGGTTACACAGGGCTTATTGTCAGAAAAAGACTAGTTCCTCAGGGAAGGAAAGTCTTTCCTGTCATTCTTGAAGAAATGTTTCAAATGGAGGTTCCTACCATCTCTAATAGCCCTGTACTGACTACAAAAGTTGACTTTCTAAGAAAGTGCCTTGTGGCAATCCTACAATAAAAGTGAGAATATGAAACAAAATGCAATGTATTCCATCCACGTTGTTAAGGAGCGGTTGGTCAGAAGTATGGTGATTTGGAGCAAATATAGTTCATATCAATCTGTGGCTAGAAGCTGGAGAACTTTGGAGGTGGAGGTATTGGACAACTGATAACATTCTTCATGAGCATAATTTCTCTTAACCAAGATTTTCATAAGGCAGATGATTCTGTTTTCTATTTTTTGGTGTAGGGCTGAAGGATAAGTATTCTATGCTGTGGGTGATGTGGCGTTTCATGCAAGGGGTCAGTAAAGAACTAGATAATAAATACTTTAGACTTTGTAGGCCAGATGGTCTCTGTAACAGCTATTTGTCTGCCATCATCGCACAAAACGCAGCCATAGGTAACACGTAACTGAATGAGCATGGTGGATTTATAAAAGCAGGTGGAACAACAAATTCCACCTACAGGTCATATATTGCCAACACCTGGCATAACCTAAAAAATAAATGGAAAGCATGTTGGTATGATTTTGTCTATTTATTTGGTACTGGGAATTGAACTCATGACCTCAGGCTTGCCAGGCAAGCACTTATACTGCTGAGCTATACCCATAGCCCCTTATTTTGTTAAAATTATAGAAGTTAGAAACTTGGCAATTCTTGGTTAGGGGTGACTTTGGCCTCATGGTTTAATTGATATCAGGTGATGATTTATGTTGGCAAGAGCCTGGCTCGCGTTTGAGTTGCAAATTCATTAGGCTTCTTTAAGAAACATGCAGCTCTCAAAATAATTCAGGACAACTATTCATAATCAAAGTGGCAATGCACAGACATGAATCTGAGATTGTTGCAGCACAAAACTGGGGTGTGTCCAAAAACTCTTGCATTTCCAGTGGAGAAGGAGCACTGTGGTGTTTGTCACCCTCAGCAGCCGCCTAAGCAACACGAATTCTTGGTTAGGTTCTCATGGTTGGTTTCCTAGGCCAGGAAGGAGATGCTGGGCTATTTTCAGTATGCTGATGTGTAGTATGCACTCTTATCTTTTCAAGTGCAAAACATTCATGGCCTCCTCAGTGTGGATTCTAAGAATCTACATGTGAGTGTAGCTTGTAGCCTAACTAAAGATACTATGGATACCCTTAGGGAAAATAGCATGACTTCATTTTTAAAAAAGGTTTAGTTATGAACAGATAAAAGTGTTAATAGTTTCATTCTTAGATACCTCCCACTGGCCATAAACTGAGCTAGGAGGTTGATTGGGTCAGGGATACTGCCTTAAAGGATTGAGTCCAGGAGGTCATCAGTAGAGGTAGCCACAAGTGATTTGGAATCTGCAGATGTGTTGGGGCCTCAGCTATAGAATTGCTTTAACCAATTTATGGATGAGCCATAATCTTGAGTAATGTGTTACACACTAGTGTGTCTCATATATAGTGACAGTACTCAAGTCAGTTTAAACATCAACAATCGCCTCAAATGTTTGCAAAACCATTGCCGTGAGCAGAATTGTGGCACCATTGGGTCTTTGTCATTTTGAGCATAATTTAGTATGTGATGCTTTTGGACAGTAGGTCACTAGTTCAACTAATTCATTTGCTCCATTTGGAATTGTGTTGACTATTTACTTGTCTGGCAGGAAAAGGTGGTTGAGAAAATGGTTTCTGATAATTTTGATCATAAGAGAATACTCCCAACTTATGGAGGCCATATACAGTGTATTTGTCTTCATATAACTAGGGCTTAGTCCAGTACCTAATCTATAAGGGCCATTCTAAACCACTTGTTGAATTAATGAATCCTAGGTAATATCCTATTTGCATAGCCAGGCAGAATAATTGGTTGCCAGTAAGGGAGATAGCTCCCTTTTGGTTTTCTTGAACTTCTCTAGAAGAAACTAAAGCTTTTTGTTGGGGATTAAAACAAAATATGTCTATAAAACATGGAAAAGCAGAAAAGCATTTAGATGGAATCATGCCTCCTTCTCCATTAGATATCACCAGACAGGGTTTGGAGTAAGGAATTAGTAGTGGAATTCATGCAGCAGATATAATATAAATTTAATCATTACTTATTCTCAGCAAGCAGGATTTAAGGCCAGAGAAGTTTCAAGAATAAGTTACTGAGGGGAAATGTCTAATATCAGTCACTTGAGACATACACTTTTAAGAAATAGCAACTCACCAGACATTTTGTCTCTTCTTTCTTTCCATGAGTCCTGACAACAAGCTTATTGACCATAATTATGTCATCAGCTCTCTTAGGAAAGCACTCCTTTGGCAGAAATCACGATTTCTTAGGCTCGTAGTTTTAAAATATCCCTGCCACTAATGAAATAGAAACAGTAAAAACATTGCCAGCCAAAAAAAACCTTGGGTCACACAAGCGGGTGTGGCCACTACCTGCTGCACCCTGATGGCCAGGGTACATAGGTGAGAAGGCAGGAGGGAGCCTGGAGGATGAAGAGATACTCACAGGCCTTAGAGCTCAGCTGAGGCTCCAGCCCTGAGCATTTTGTTGTAGGGTTCTGTTGCTTCCAGAAGAATGTGGGGGCAATGGAGGAGGGAGACAGACTTAAAGTCTCACATTAAATTGGGGTAATCTTAAAGTGGGTAATTTTTTTACTGTGATAGATACATTGCCTACCCCAATTATATTCACAGGACTTTTAAGTGATGAACTTGGACCCTGGCCACATTTATTATGTATCATGCTATTCTTCTTACCTCTGCTTCTTCCTGATTCCTACATCACCAGGCCAAAGAAACTTGAGCATCTGTTAATAGTTTTGCTCCAAATCCTTTGCCAATATTAACCACAAAGAAACAGAAATAGAATAAAGAGACATGTGGGTAACCTCAAGTAGCTTGTAGGTTTACCATGCTTTGCTAGTTGGATGAGTGTCCATAAACTGTCATGACTTGATGGTTTTTAGATCATTGATCCATGCTCATTTCCACAGGAAGAATTAGTTGTTGTTACTGTGCATTCATTTGTTCACTGATCCATTTTGGATGTTTTCTGTCTCAGGGCCTAAGGATCATTTTCTCAGATGCGTCACGACTCATCTTCCGGCTGAGTTCCTCCAGTGGTGTGCGGGCCACCATCAGGCTGTACGCAGAAAGCTATGAAAGGGATCCCAGTGGTCATGACCAGGAGCCGCAGGTACAAAAAACAGAGCTGGGATCTTCGAACTGTTGTCTCAGTACTTTGGGAAAATTTAGGAGCTCCAGTGGGCCTTCAGTAAAGAGGTGCATTGATAGCTTTGGGTGAAGGCAAGCTTAATGTTTGAGACAGAAAAATTGCCTTCTAGTATCTATAATGAGTTTCAACCAGCATTATGACTCTCCAGCTGTTTGAAAAACTCTACCTGGACCTTAACGTAATATAGATGTGATTCTGGGCTTCCTCTGAGATTGTTGCAGCAATAACTTTCAACCACGAGCCTCCCTACTTGCTTAGTCATTTAAACCCTAGACAATATTAATACCACAGAGACCCCGTTCTAATATGTTTGGCATATTGTGCTAAATTGCTGGATGCTCCTGTCTCCTTGGTTGTTGGAGACTGGCCTGCACCACTGGTCCCAGGTTCCTTTCCCAGATGCCACTGATAAGGAACCAGCCCATTCCTCCAAGCTTTTCCCACGCAGGCACCACTTGTAGGGACCTAGTCCTGCTACTATTTGTTTTCCTGACCTGACAGTGAATGATGAATGACAAAGAGACACAGTTAGATTAACATCCAGGCAGCCAGGGGGCTCGTTCACAGAGGAACTACCCAGCTTCTGGCTTTTATTCACTCAAACATGGGTACAAGTAATTAAATTAACATAAGATTCCTCTGCCTCATGTTATCCATACATGCCCAGGTAAACCATTTAAACTCAGCTGTATTCACTTTCCCTAGAATCTGCAACATGCCCTCATCCCTGCTTGATGCCTTTCTCCTTTATGCTCACAGAGGAGGCCAATTAGGCCTTAATTCTCCTCTGGTCTCCCACATCTCCCCCTTTTCCTGTTTACAATAATATTTGAATATCAGTCACTACCATTCACCCTAGAGGATGCAGGTGCAGCCCGTCTATCCTTTATCTTAGGGTCTAGCCTTTAATGACAAGGCCTTCATCTATGGCTGCAATGTATCTGCACTGGCTTTTTTCAAAGTTAGACAGTCTTGTCTAACTGTCCATACCAACCCAGCTGTTCCCCCTCTAACAAGCTACCCCCCCAACTGCTATGAAGAGCAACAGGTGGGTGGAGACTGCTCTGGCTTCTTCCAGCTGAAGAGGGGTGTAGCTGTGTTTGGAAGTCTTCATCCCCCAAAGGGCCCATCCAAAGTCTCTTGCCAGAAAGTCTTCAATGGACAAGTTTTCCTGCCTCCTAGATAGTTTCCTCTCGGAGAAGGCTGTCACTGGTGAGGAGAGTCAAGTTCCTTCAAGGGTAACCACACCGTCCATCCATTTCCTATAACAATACAAACAAAATTCCTGTCCCTACACCTAAAGCAGTTAGAAGAACTCATTCAAATTTTATCTGAGGTTCTGCATAACTCCTGCTGCATTGAAGCCCTTTCATTTTCTGCAAAAAGTAAAGCAACACATTATCCATATACTGCAGCATATAGACTTGAGGGAATTTCCTTAACAAAATACATTTAAGATCTAAAGCCTGAGACCAAAATACATTATATTCTTGCAAATATTTCCCTTAATTTTAACTAGTTTGACTTTTCTCTGGGACTATGTATAACTCATGCTGCTCAAAGCCTGTTCAGTTTCTGTAAAAAGAAAGGCAATACTCCATCCATATAACACCCAACAAAATACATTCTGTCCTTGCAAGTGCTTCCCTTTAAATGACACACCTCTGATATAGTACTGACAATTTCCCTTAGCTTACACAGTAATCCCTTGAAAATATTTAAAACCCTGACATTTTCCTTTAATTTTGAATTCTGCTTTTGTTTTCATTCTGAATTTGGCTTTCATTAGCTCTGAGCTGTTCCCCATCAGTCCAGCTGAGGTTTCTGCATATCCTCATTTCTTTTGCTTTTCCCTTTCTTTTGCTCACTTCTCATTTTACTTTCCTTTGACAACAATTAAAACTATTTAAAAACGTTGGCCAATACAGTACTGTCTTGGTTACTTTTTCCTCATTGCTGAGACAAAAATACCTGATGCCCAAAACTAAGGAAGGAAAGGTTTATTTAGGTCACAGTTTATGGAGGTTTCAGTCCACACTTGCCTGGCTCCAAGGCAGAGTGGCACAGGGTAACAGTTCATGGTGGTGGAAAAGAACAAAAGCAGCAAGAGCAAAATGGAGGAGCTGCAGCTAGAAGACCAAGCCTCTTTCCCTCCCTTACATTATATGCATACTACTTGCCCCTGGCTGGGTGTAGCACACACACCCTTAATCCCAACATTGGATCATGAATCAATCACAAACTCTAGAAGCCACCCCATGACTACTTGAGGTTTTGAGGGGGACATCCAGACACAAACCATAACAAATACTGAGCTGCTCACTTTAACTGACATAATGCACATGGGCTGCCGGCCCGCAGCATTGTAAGTAAAAACTACCTTTTCATGGGCGGTTCTGCCAAATCCCTCATTTCCCTGAATCTGTCCTCAACCAGCAGCTTCAGCCTTGACAACAGGTAAAAGAATTAACCAGGAGATACAGTCTCCTTGTTCAGAAACCCAGATATCACGATGAGTTTTGCCCCATTCCTCTGGCTGCTAACATACTCGCCTTCATTTTGATTCTGACACACTCTGTTTTGATTATAAACTTTCACTTTTGTTTTAGTGCTGGACTTTGCTCCATTACTGTGGCTGACAAAGTTCTCCTGTGTGCGCTTTCTTTTCCATTGGCTTTGCACCACGGTGGAGAGTTTTTCCATGTGTGCCTGTTTCTTCTTTTGCGTTTTACCCTGGCTTTCTTTTTCTTTCTTTTTCTGGGTTCTGACTTTCTTTTTTCAAAGTTCTCCCTGCCCACTCATGTTTTGTTTCCTTTGTCCAGTGGTCCGTAGGCCTCTTTTCTTTTGCTCTTGCTGTGGAGCTTCCTGTTGCTTACCTCCTACACTTTACGCTCTGGCTAGAGCTTCCTTGGTCAGGGTCCCTGTTCAGCTTTTCCCTAGTCCCACAGTCCCTGTTCCCCACTCTGGACTTGCCTCAGTTTTGGGCTCCCTGTTTGGGTGCCCAGTGTTGGAGACTGACCCGCACCACTGGTCCCAGTTCCCTGCCCAAGCTGCCACCCGTGAGGAGCTGGCCCACTCTGAAAGTCCCCCCCCCCCAGGTGCAGCGAGGAGGGATCTAGTCTGGCTACTTTGTTCCCCTGAGGTGAAGGCTGATAAGCATGAATGATGACGAAAGCACCAGTTAGATTAACATACGGGCCGCCAGGGAGCTCTTGGCTGTAGTTGGCAGAGAAGCTCCAAGCCTCTGGCTTTTTCCTCCTTCATTCACCCAGACATAGGCAAAGGCGATCAAAGTAACACAAGACTCATCTGGTTTATGTTATCTATTAATACATGCCCAGGTAAACAGTTTAATTTCAGCCATATTAGCTTTCCCTAGAACTTGCAAATCGCCCTAATCCCTGCTTCATGCTTGTCTCCTTTGTGTTCACAGAGGAGGCCTATTAGGCCTTAATTCCCTAAGGGGTCTCCCACACTTGGTCTTTATTTTAAACTGGGTTTTTCATGGTCCACAGTGGTATGGTTATTTTGGCTGAAACACCTGCAACATTCTTTTTGCAAAAGTAAAGCAACAAAGTAATCTACTCCTCCTTGTAGAGCTGTTCACCATTTCTATCTATAACTTGCCCTGGATGGACTAAGACACCAGGGAGGGTTTCCTTTATCTGTAGTTTAAGTTTGTGTTGCATGGTTTCCTTTTGTGAAGAATTTCAAAGAACTTGGACAAGATGGCACTAATTACATGTGATCCTTACACCTGACGCTATAACTAGAAGCTCTGTCTGCAGCAAGATCATCCCAGTGGAGATCCAAAGCCTGTGAGCCGCCCTCAGAGTCTGCAGGAGCATGAGTGGGCAGCACATGGAGCAGCACTCAGTCAGGGGGCCTTCCTCTCATGATCACAGGCTTTCCGTGCGGGGGATGGGGCCATGCTCTGCCAAAATAATTTGTCCATGAGTATGTTTCACTCAGTATAGTACCAAATCATGCCAGAAGTAGGGCTTACTCTCTCTTTCCAAATAAAACTACTTTTATGTCTCATGTTGGGAAGGGAGATTAAAGCGAGGCCTGGAAGCCCAGAGCTTTATACAGGGTAAGAAATGGTATTTTTGGCCTCCCTGGCTCTGAGTCACTCTGACTTGATGATATTTTTCTCCACATTCTTTTCCCTATTTGCACAGAGTAAGTGGTTACGATACTTGCTTGTTTTTATCTTCCTCCTTAGACTGAGTCCCTGCATGTTTGAAAACAACTCTATAAGCAGATAGCTCCCCCCACCTCTCTCTGACTCTTTGAGGTGGTTCATAAAGGCAAATTGGTGCTTTTTACAAGGGCTTCTTGGAAGTAAACAAATCTCCATAGCCCTTCTTTTAGACGGTTGTGTGGATAAAGAAAATGTAAACTGTGCTTATGTTAGTTATCATTATCGAATATTTTGGTTTAGAGTTTTCCATCTTGTTGGTTTAGAATTTTCCAATTTGAGTGGTTGGTGAAATTCCTTCATTGATGTTATTCTGCTCACTGATCTACCTTCTCCTCTTTTTTTTTTTGTACCAGGAATCAAACCCTTGGCCTTGCCCTTGCCAGGCAGGTGCTGTGCCACTGAGCTACATCCCCAGCCCTCCTCACCTTCTAATCATGAGTAAGAGTTTTCCCAGACCTAGAACCTAGGTGCATCTCAGATATGTAGCACATGATCTACAGAATCTATATAAAAGTAAAACTCATATATAAAAGTAAATATATATAGGAAAGGAAGAGCATTCAGCCATCTTGCCTGTGTTAATTATTCCCCATCTGTACCTAGGCCCTTCCCATTGGAACATTTTGGAGCTCGTGGCTTCCCAGGACCACCTGTTTCTCATTCCAAGGTCTCTGGAAGGCAAAGTCTTTGGTTAACCGTTGACAGGGATTGAAGCTAAGACATACTCCGAAGCTGCTGGTGTGATTAGTGATCCAGGGCCTAACAGGCAAAGACAAGTTTATGTTGCTTTCTCAGGTGCAGATACAACTCCTGGATTTTCAGCTTGCTGTTTCCTTGTTGCTCTTACCAAAAAGCAAAGAATACTCCCAGGCATAAGCACACATTGAAGATTTTTTTCATATATATATATATATATAGTAACCTCTAATCTGCAGAGATTCTAATTCAATAGGTAGTTTTTAATGTTGTACCTCTCCTAATTAGTGATCTACAGTCCCATTATTTTGCAAGGACAGAGATTTCCTCTCAGCTGGTTTATCAGCATCTGACTATTCAGCTTTGCACATGGATCATCGCTTTTTCAGGCATTTTAAGCAGATGTGAACACATGTTTTAAACATTTACACTGGTTGCCTTGTGAAAATATTCATAACTACCCTAGTGATTCAACTAGGAAAACTTGTGTTATAATCGATATGCACGTGAATCTCTCCCCCTGCTTGTCGCTTTCCATTTGTGTCCTTTTATATAAGTGATAATGCCAGTTGTTCTAAGTTGGCATCAGGGAATTTCTTACCCACATAAAAGTATTTTAAGCTATTCTGTCCATATCTACCCATGAGTGGGTTGCAGGAAGAAGAAACACTTGAGGAGGACCCGTAGGAGATAAGGCGTTTGCCTCGTCCTCCCTCGGTGTCCTAGCAAATCAGGAAGGAAGCATCCAAACGCCAATGGCTGGAAGGTTACACAGTTTTAGAAATACAAGATTACTTTAATTTTACTAGCAATCAGCAGGCCTCCAGTGATCTCTCAAAGCAGCTGGTAATAATTTGGAAAAGGGGATGAGCCAAAAGCACTTACATGTACAGGTAACCACAGACAGTGTGATTGTTTCCATCTTATTTCCCATCCGACTTAGCAGGGCTGCTCAATTAGTATTTTCTCATCTCTTTGCTTGTCCCTCTGAGCCATGGGGGAGTGGCTAATGAGCAACAGAAGATCCAACAGGAGAAGTTTTGTTAAGGGATAGGATAATCACAGACTGATAATCAGCTTGGCTTTGGCACTTTCACTGAAAATAAAAACATAGCCTTTACCACTCCAGTCCTTAAAAGGCACCTGCCTCTCCCTCGCCTTCCTTGCAACTGAGGAACTTATATATATATTTCTGGTAAGCTGTACTTAGATGACTGTAAGGATTAATATCTAAGCACCAGGAAGCCCCCTATATTTGACTCACCTGACAAAACCAAAGACCATCGGTCATTTTGTTCTATCTGTTAAGATTTTATGATCCAGAAATAGGATATAGAGCCACCTTTTATGTGGAGAGAACACACAGTGTGTCTAAACAAGAATAATTTTGAGAGTGAAAGGCAATGGCGTTACTGCTTACATTGAGTCTCTCCCCCGTCAACCGGAAGATACGATTACTCTGGTTACACATCTGTGGCCAGCTGTAGAACTGCACATCTCTTCAGAGGTGGGGTCTGGAGAAGGAAGGAGCACAACAGGAGAGAAAGGGGTGACATCAGTGGATCTCGGTCCAGACTCTACTTCAGATCCCTGTGGGATACTTCGGCCTAAACCCCACTCCGAGATTCCACTTCATTGTCCTGAGGTGGGATCTGTAGCTTTAAAAAGCTTCCCAAACAGCTTCAATTAGACCAGGGTTTGTCAAACTTTAATTATATATTGATCACATGGGGATTTTGTTAAAATGTGGTTCTGACTGAAGTTTGAGGAGGGCCAGTTCTGCATTGCTAATAAACCACCAGGCACTTGTGTTGCTGGTGAGGAGCTGTGCTCTGTACCCCAGGAGGTAGGTGTGAAGTCCAAGCAGCTGGGCCTTGTGCTGTAGTTTTTGTTTTGTTTATTTTTATAAGTACATGTTTGTAGTACACAGTGATTACCCTCACTGTAAGGGATTTGGCACATGTAACATTACAAATTTCAAATCCTGTTCCCCTCTCCTCAATCACCCTTTTATTTTTTGAGCATCAGAGTCATTTATTTTGTAAAACCTTATAATATTTTCACATACACATATTGAAAACCAGACCAATAGCTCAAAGGACATATAAAACATGTAACGCAATTTTACTGTTGAGCTACACTTTTAGATACATTGTCCATGCTGGATTATAACACTATTTTTAAATTTTTCTTTTTTCCTATTATCTGTCTTTTTTAGTACTTTATATGCATAGAGTTTTTCATAGAAGAGAAACCATGCAATATTTAAGCTTGTGTGTCTGAGTTACTTCACTTAAAATTATGGTCTCAAGGTGCATCCATTTTTCCACAAATGACTCAAGTTTATCCTTTAAGGCAGAGTAGTATACCATTGTGTATAAATACCATGGGTTTTTAGCCATTCATCTGTTGATCGACATATAGGCTGTTTCGAAGATTTAGCTATTATGAATTGTGCTGCTATACCCATGGGTATGCACACATCACTGTGGTGTGATGTCTATAAGGCTGTTGGGAGGATACCTAGAAGGGAAATAGCTGCATCAAATGGAATTCCTACTTGTAGTATTTGAGGAATCTCCCTAGTGGTTGCCATAGTGGTTCTATCCGTTTATACTCCCACCAGCAGTGGAGAAGTGTTCCTTTCTCCCCATAGCTGCGCCAGCATTTGTTATTGGTTGATTTCTTGATGACAGCTGTTCTTTCTGGAGTGAGATGGAATCTTAGTGTTTTACTTTGCATTTCTTGAATGGCCAGTGATACTGAAGATTTTTTTCATGTATATATTGGCTGTTTGTATTTCTTCATGTGAGAAGTTTCTATTCATTTAATTTTTTAATTTTGAAAATAAAAGAATGAAAACGTATTAACAAACACACAGATATTTACAAAGTAACACAGCAACAATACAAGCAACACAGAATTTCAAACAAGGTGATAGGAAATTAACAATGGTTGTTGTATTACATATTAATGTCTTCAAATTGGTTACTCAGATAAACAAATATAGGCATGTAAGATTGATCAAGCAAACATTAACTGTTCCTTTCAATAAAGCAATAGAAATCAGCAGTGCAACTACCTTAGCTATCCTGTGTATACATATATACATATTTTTCTCTTCTTTCTTTCTTTCTCTTTCTTTCTTTCTTTCTTTCTTTCTTTCTTTCTTTCTTTCTTTCTTTCTTTCTTTCTTTTCTCTTTTCCCTCATCCAAGTTGTTCTTTCCTTCTGAGCAGTTTCTTTCCCTTTCACAACATCTCTTGTACCTTTTAGATTTTATTCACTCTTTGAAGTTCTTATACTAGTCAGACAGTATGGTGTTTACACATACAGGGCTGATTTATTTCACTTATGAGTATGGTCTCTAGTTGCATCTATTTCCTATAAAAGCCTTGAGTTTATCTTCGTATAGAGCTGAGTAATATTCCATTATGTAAAAATACCACAACTTTTTTATCCATGCCTTGGTTGATGGGCACTTGGGTTGCTTCCACAATCTAGCTATTACAAATTGTGCTACTATAAACATAGGTGCACAAAAATGGGCATCAGAGATGAATACACACTTCTCAGATAAAGAAATACAGCTGGCAAATATATACGTGAGAAAATGTTCAACATCATTAGTCATTTGAGAAATGCAGATTAAAACAACACTGAGATCCCATCTCACCCCCCAAAGAATGGCTATCATTAAGAAATCAACCAATAACAAATGCTAACAAGGCTGTGGAGAAAAAGGAACGCTTCTCTTCTGTTGGTGGGAGTGTAGACTGGTGAAACCACTTGGAAATCATTTTGGAGATTCCTCAGTAAACTAGGATGAAAGGTCCCATTCAATCCAGCTATTTCTCTTTTGGGTATTTTTCCAGAAGTTTCTATTCATTTTAAATGCCCATTTTTTAAATTGGATCTTTAAATTTGGGAGGTCTACTTTTTTGAGTTCTTCCTATATTCTAGATAGTAGTTTTTTGTCTGATGAGTAGCTAGCAAAAATTCTTTCTTATTCTTTGGGTTGTATTTTCATTCCATTAGTAGTTTCCTTTGCTGTGCTTTTTAATTTGATGTGGTCCCGTTTGTTGATTCTTGATATTATTTCTTGTAGATATTTTGTTCAGAAAGTCTTTATCTGTATGTCTTCAACAATTTTACCTATTTTGTCTTCTAACAGATTGTTTCTGTTATAATGTTTAGATCTTTGATCCATTTTCATTTTAGCTTAGGGCATGGTGAGAGATTCCTGTCTAGGTCCAACCTTTGACATGTGGATAGCCAATTTCCCCAACACCATTTGTTAAGGAGGCTATCTTTCCTCTGTGAAGGAATTTGGCTCCTTTGTCAAAGATAACATAGCTGAGTGTGCCTGGAGTTGTTTCTGTACCTTCTATTTGGTTCCAGAAATCCATGAATGTTTTGTTTTGTTTTGGTTTTTTGCCAATACTATGTTGTTTTTGTAACTTTGAAGTGTGATTTGAAGTCCAGGATTGTGATGCCCCCTGCCTTGCCCTTGTTACCCATAATTGCTTTTGCTATTCAAGATCTCTTCTGGTCCCATATAAATTTTAGAATTGCTTTCTTCACTTCTGTAAGGAATGTTATTGGCATTTTGATTGGGATTTCATTAAACCTATGTAATAGTTTGGGAAGTATAGACAGTTTGACCATATTGGTTCTGCCTACCTAGGAACAGGGGATAGCTGTCCATTTTCTGATATCTTCTCCAATCTAATTTCAGAATGTTATAGTTTTCATTGTAGAGGTCTTTTCTCTAAAACTCTAGAGTGAATTATGCCTATTCTTAGTGTCTTCATGCACAGGTCTCTGTTGTCTAGACGGAGGTCTCTACTGCCTGTTAGATACTCCACTGACACATTACAGGAATCACAAACTCCATGCATGTAAAGTGGAACTCCGGTCAGTCTCCCCCAAACAAAACTAAAAATCCACAACCAATGTCCTCCTTTTTCCAGTGTCTTCTCTTAGCCATCTTAGCAAATGGCAATCTGTCATTCTGACTGGCTCAGCCATATAGCCCTATGATTGTGACAACTTTCTCTTTCTCATAGCCTACCTCCAACATAAATTCCATCCATATAACCTTCAAAACACACCCAGGATCTAACACTGTCTCATCACCTCCTCCATCTCTGCCCTGGGCCAAGCATTGCTCTGGGTTTTGTATTTGCAGCTGTCTCCTTCCCACCACACTTGCCCGTTGCTGGTTTCCAGCCTGTCTCAGCACAGCAATCATGGTGATTCTTCTAAAATATGTCAGAATACCTCACTGCTCCATTAATGTCTCCCCACTTCCCCCACCATCTCCCTCAGAGAAGAGACAGAACCCTCTCCATGGCCTTGAACACCCTGCCAGAAATGACCCCCTCTCCCTCTGACCTCTTCCTGTTTCCTGTTTCTCTCTCCACTCCAGGCTTTGCTCCGTGAGTGTGAGCATGCCAAGGATACAGCCTCATGGCCTTTGCAGTGGCTGTTCCCTCTCCCTGGAGTGCTTTTCCTTCTGATCTCTGCAAGGCCTTCTTCCCACTTCTGAGTGAACGAGGGCTCCCTGGCCACCAGATATAGCACTGCCCTCACACCCAGGTGCTCCTTGCCTCCTTTGCCCTGCCTCACTTCTCTGTAGCACTCATCCCTGTCCCACATGTATGTTTAATTGTTTATTTTGTTGTCTGTCTCTACCAAGTAGAATAAAAGCAGCAGGAGGTTAGGGCTGTGTTAGTCTGACTTGCCGTATTGTCAGTGCACAAAATAGCACCTGATATATGGCAAATACCTAATTAAATCTCATCAGATTAATGAAATGTTGACTGGTAGTTACTTTGGAATGTATCACACAGCAGCTGAAATAATCCCTACTCAGTATGATCCTTGGTGCTATCCTCAGGCTTCTTCCTCTCATGGAGGGGTTGAATAAAATAGTCATTTAAAAAGTACCTATTATGTTCCAGGCTCCATTCTAGATACTTTTCTTCACATATATTTATTCTTTTTTCTATATTTCCTGTGGGCCTCAGAGGAGGACATCATTCTGCTTTTGTAGGTAAGGAAACTGGGTCAAGGTACGATGTTGACCCATGGCACAAGTAACTTTGAGACTGGAGAGTCTAAGTGTTACAGTGAAACCCATGCTGTCCGCGCTAATGCTGATGGTCTGGAGAAGAGAGGATTTCTTCTTACTTCTGCACTTGTTCTTGGGTACATCTGGAGCCTTAGGTCATTGTTATTATTAAGGTTTTCTTCTCATAGCAACCAATTCTTCAAGTCTTTAGTATCAACTGGGTGCCTTACAATTCCATTCAGTTCAATGAATTCAATTCATTTCAGGTCAGGTCAGTTCTGATACTGTCCAGAATGCATTCAGACTCCATAGGTTAAGAACTCTGCCCACAGGGTGTAGATTGGTGAAACCACTGTGGAAATCAATTTGGAGATTCCTCACAGAACTAGAATTGGAAGTCCTGTTTAACCCAGCTATTCTCCTTCTGGGTATTTTTCCAGAAGAATTAAAGACATCATACAGCAGCAATATATGTGCAGCCATGTTTATAGCAGCACTATTTGTCATGGCTAAATCTTGGAAACAACCCAAATGCCCATCCACTGAGAAATGGATAAAAAGATGTGGTATTTTTATACAATGGAGTATTACTCAGCTATTAATGAAGATAAACTTGGGGCTTTTGTAGGTAAATGGATGCAACTAGAGACCATACTCATAAGTGAAATAAATCGGACCCAAGTGTATAAACATCATATTGGCTCCTTGGTGTAGGAACCTGAAAGGCTAGGTAAAACTCAAAACATACAATAGATGATAGGAGAGGGAAAGAAGTTGTTCAAAGGAAGGAATGACTGGGATGAGAGAAAGAAGAAAAAAAGAAAGAAGGCAGGCAAAAAAATATATATATATGAATAGCTGTGATAACTGTATTGATGTCTGATGGTGTATTGAAATGAACAGTTAATCCTTACAGTGTTTCATGTTCTGATCGATTTTGCATGCTTGTGTCTGGTGGTCTGAGCAACTGATTTGAAGGTAACAATATGCAATGGAATTACAATGGTGAACTACCATCTTGTCTAGTGAAACTCTGTATTATCTCTAATGTTTTATCGAGGAATTATTTTCTTATTCTCTTTCATGGTTTGAGCAATCTTCCATTCTTACATCTGGTAATCTCAGCAATGTAGCTGAGGACAGCGATATGTCATGTAACAACTACTCTTGATTCATATTACTTTGCCTTGAAACTCTATCATTTTGAATGTTCTTGCTTTGATTTGTTTATGTTTGTGATACTGGTAGGCTGCTACTGTCTCATTTTTTCATTTGTTTGTTTGTTTCTCATTTACTACTCTCTTTAAAATAAAATTAAAAAAACAAAAGAGAACTCTGCCCACAGACTGCCCCTACTTCAGGGGCCAACTGCAGATGAGGTGCTCAGATGACCCATATTTCTGCACAAATTCAGGAATTCCTGAGAGATGCCCTCCCTCTCTTCAGGTACAATAATTCACCAGATGACTCAGCAGGACTCAGAAAAGGTGTTAATTAGCATTACTGGTTTATTATAAAGGAGTCAAATGGATGAGACATAGTGGGCAAGATTAGCCTCACAGTGCGAGGTTGCAGTGACCTTCTGAGGCACTGCATCTGTTCAGCACCTTGATGTGTTCAATGCAGAAGCTCTCCAAGCCGAACAGTTTGGGTTTTTAGTGGAGTTTTCATTACAAAAGCGTGATTGGGAAATCATCGGCTTTGGTTGTTGAGTTCATTCTCCAGCCCTCGCTGCAGGTCAGGAGGTGTGAGTTCTACCTCTGCCAGGGTGGTCCCCTGGTAGTCGCCCCCAGTGGGAAGGTGTTTAAGCACAGACCAAAAATCACTGTATTAGCATGAAGTTAGGTATGGCTGAAATAGGAATAACAAATTTTCTTATCACTGAGGAAATTCCAAGAGTTTCAGGAGATCTGTGCCGCCGATCTAAGAACAAAAATGAAATATATTTTTTATCATCCCACACTTAAGAAAGTGGTCAAATGACCATTTTTCTCTCCT
Organism: Dinomys branickii; assembly: GCA_004027595.1. NCBI lineage: Eukaryota > Metazoa > Chordata > Mammalia > Rodentia > Dinomyidae > Dinomys > Dinomys branickii. The sequence goes on from PVLD010021425.1 coordinate 17,300, forward strand.
TGAACTTGAAATAGCAATGAATAGTTTTAAAAGTATTATTAAAAGAATAATTGCCTAAATATATACTGGCTATTTTGTGTAGCTAATAAGAGATCTGGAGTGATTGGCCAAAAACTTGGAGAATAGACTTAGAAATTGAAATAATATACATTATGTGAAAGAGATGGAAAGACAATAGAGTTCAAAAAGTGGTGTGTGAAAGCTGGATATGTGGTACATTCCTGTAATCCCAGCTACTTGGGAGGCTGAGGCAGGAGGATTGCAAATTTGAAGCCAGTCTCGGCAAGTTAGCAAGACCCTATATCAAAATTTTTTTAAATGTAAAAAGGCCAGGGATGTAACTCAGTGGTAGAACACTTGGCTTAGTATGTGTGAGACCTTATGTTCGATCCCCAGTACCCCCTCTGTTATGGTTGATACACTGTGTCAACTTGGGGAATCTAGAGGTTTAGCTGAATGACTCAGGAGGAAGCTGGGGTGCTTACTTTGTATACATCCTGAGCCTGTGGAAGAGGAGGGCATGGAGATTGTGTGAGAGCTACACGCCCCCTGGGTGGGGGTAGACTGTTTATAATGTAAGGGAAGGAAAGAGGCTGCTTGCAGCCATTCCTCCCTTTTGCTCTGGTTGTTTTTGCTGTGCTCTGCTGCCCTGAACAGTTTGCCCCCTGCCGGGTGCCACTCTGCCTCAGAACCAGCCAAGTGTGGACTGAAACCTCCAGAAACTGTAAGCTAAATAAACCTTTTCTTCCTTCATTTTTGGCATTGAGTATTTTGTCTCAGCAACAAGAGAAATGTAACCAAGACACCCTCCAAAAGTGTGACACATATTTGGAGATTTACTTAGCCAGTCCATTTTCATGGAAGGATAAAAATGTACATATAATGTATGTATATGTACATCTGTACATATGCATGGGAGAAACTATGATTTTGGAGTCCTACTAGGTAAATATTTATCAAAAACTTTAGTGTTATTTAAAACAAAACCTGCACACGGTTATCTTAATAGCTATATGTGCAAGGAGAACCATGCAGAAGTACTTCATTTCAGTTTGCTCCTTAGAACTTAGTCTGTATTGAGGCAAGTTGGAACTGTAGGGGAAGGTGGAGTGATGCCCAGAGAGTTTAGAAAAGAAAAACGTGGTCTGGGACTTGGGCTGTAAAGTCTATGGGTGCGTTAAGAAACCGGCTCATTCTGCTTGGAAGAGGCGTGACTTGGAGGACGTTGGGAATTAAAAAAATCATTTGAGGCAGCAAAGGGTGACCAGCTGTTCTCCATAGCTAATGAATATGTAATTTGAGGAAATAAACTCAAGCTGCACTGGAAGGGATTCAGATTGACGTTAAGACAACTTTGCAATTGTAGATCCTTTTGCCCAGTGAACAGTTGGTCTCTGCTTTTCTAGACATTTCTGACTACATAGATTTGAATAATTTTTAAATACGGAAAGGGTGGAAAGGACTAAGCAAGATGATGTTCAAAGTATTTTCTTTCTTTTTTTTTTTTTTTCAAAGTATTTTCAATGTTAAAATTTTGATTCTCCGATTATTTTTTAGAAAGAGACAGATTCTAATCAGGTGGGTTAGATTTCCCTCTAGTGGTGTAGAAAGGAACTTGGTACAGTTGTGCTTTTACAAGCCACTTGGAACAGAATTAAACTTGGGGAAAAGAGCAAAGGTATATAGTTTTTTCATATTTCCACTTGTTTATGTAAATCAGCTCCTGGAAGACACTCATCCCAAGCCCATGGTCACCCTCCTGCTCGCTTGGATATTGGGATGTGGACTTTCACTGTGCCATCACTTTGCACTGATTTTCCTCGAGCTGAGAACTCTCCTATGTCTGATGGCATGTGAGGAACTCATGGGGGTGAGGAGGTGTGCAGAAATTTCCCAGGGGCTGATGTCTACTGACAACCAGGGCTGCTGAGAGTTTTGCTGGCAGTGCGGCTTTTCCTCAGCCCATCATTGGGATCAGAGCTCCCTTCCAGGCCCCCCCTGCCCGCAGTACACCGCACTGGAGACTGGTAGGCAAGTGTGCAAACCACTCATATGGGTCCCGCAAACCAATGCATCTCAAGTCCCCCTTTTATGGCCTCATGCACAGAGGAAACATTTACTCCGCAGCTTGTAAAAATACCTTGGCATGGCCAGCTTATCCCACAGCCTCGTGGCTGAAACGCAGAGCACTGGAGAAGAGCTAAAAGCTGTACTCTGATCCAGCCTGCGGGTTAAGTTTAGGGTAACATTTAGAAACCCTGAACCTTGACCAAAATTATACTTCCCTTTCTACTTTCAGATATGTGATCCAAAATTTTTAAAATTAGCTTTAAAAATAAATGTAAGGAAATCTAACAACTTTTTCAATGTTTTTCTATGATGTTATTCTGATTTTCTAAAGTATTAAATATCAATTTCTTGCCAATTTTTTTCTTTTAATCTTGGAACCTCTGCTTTGCTGTATCTGGAACGTGCTTAATCAGCTGTTGGTTAACTCGGTGCTTCGGATGTCCACAAATCCCCAAGTCTTGCAGGGTCTTGTTTACTCCGGCTGAAAATGTGGCATGGTTGAATTTGCATGGGTCACACAAGTACAGAAGGTCACTGGCCATAACTCCTCTTGCCAGGTGAATGGGTTTGACAAGCTGTGCCCAGCAAAATCTGGATTCTCCCCCATCCTTTTCGTTCCAGCCCAGATGCACAGCACAGCCAAGTTCCCGAGTCTCAAGTCTCACGGACCAGTGGTGATGCAGACTTTCTTTGAAGTAGTGCCCTACTCTGACGGACAGCAAATCATTTGCTTTGCTCATAAATAAGAATGTATCTTAGCAAACAAATACTGACAGTAAACCTAGACACTGGCTGTGACCTTCAGAAGAAAGCCCTGGGCTAGTCTGTGCAATCAGCTGGCATCTGGTGGAGGCGTGGCCTGGACTTCCAAGCAGTTCTTATGGGGGACACAAGGTCCAGGCTGTCAAGGCAAGGAATGTTGCCGTCTTAGCTCTTCTGTCTACTCTGAGTTGATTTTCAGTCTGATGCCTCTGTCGTAGACTAAAGACTCCTGTTCATGTTGTAGGTGAGAGAGTTCCCAGCTTTTCCTTTGCCTAGCAGGAACGCTAGGAGATGTGACAGACTCCAGGAGAAGTGCATTTCAATAATAGGCTGCTCAGGCCTTGGGCAAAAGAAAAATCAAAAGCTTATGAAATTTTAGTATTACATTCCTTTCTGGAATTCCTTTCACTTCATGGGAAGTGACAGGAGAAGAGACTGGAGTCTCAATATCCCCTTCAAGGGCAATGCTCCAGCGTTCTAAATTCCTCCCACCCCTCCAGTAACAGATTTTTTGGGTGAAACTCATCATGGGAGGCTCTTGTTGATTGTTTTGGGCCTGTATCCTCCATATGTTATGATACAGAGAAAGAAGGTAGATGAAGCTATGAGTGGCTCAAAATGTAGATTTTAATGTATTCATGTAAGGTGAGGCCAACAGGTTGGGAGACGGCTCTCACTGAAAAGAGAGTTTCTGACTGGCAATTCCTAAGCGAAAGAAGCATGTCATGTTCTACTAGACCACATGGGGAAGCTCCAGGGTCAGCTAGGAGGTACAAGGGTCAAGAGCAAAACTAGGGCCAAACTTCTGATTGTGGTTTCTGCGGGAGGGTTGGAGCAAGGCAAGGTAAGTGGATTTAGGGTTGGCTAGTTTGAGTAATTTCAGTAAGCTATGGAACACGGGATGGCCCCTAATTGCCCCGTACCTGGCCTTGAGGAGAGGAGGGCAGGAAAACAGTAGCCCGAGTGTGAGAGCCCTGTGAAAGCCCGATAAAGGAGATGGTTAGCTTGTACATGGAGGCCACAATTTCAGCTGGGTTGTTGGCTATTTCGAGGATGACCTAACCCTAGGAGGGGCAATCCCTTCCACTGTCAAAGCATCAGAACAAACACACTTGCTTATCATAGAAAATGAAAAGATAAGACCATTGTCAATTTTTCAAGCTGCTAAAAATTAGGGACTGGTACCCCCAAAAGATATTACTTTTTCACATACCATCAGTGCTGGGTCAATACCCTCTGGACCTTTGGTATCAGATAGCAAATGTCTTGGTTTTGAGCCCTAATTCCCATTTTCCAGTTCTGTGATCTTGGGTAAGTTAATTTTTCTAATTTCAATTACTCCATCAGTCAAGTGGAAGTAAAAAGGCTTTTTATTTTATAGGATTGTTGTAATGATTAAATCATATTATTCACAGAAAGAATTTTGCCCAATTCCTGCGTTGGTAATAAGTAATACATGTTAATTGTCATTAGTATCCCTGCTCTGCTCTGGTTTTTACCAGTAACATTGTAGACCAGTTTCTGCTCACATGAAGATAGAATATGCTCAGACTACCTAAAACTAGTCTTCGAATAGAATTAACTTGTCTCTTCCTCTCCCATTAACATCTCAGAGAACCAACTGGATCTATGGAAGGATTCCAAGGAGAACAGGTAGCTTCTAAAAACCTGGGTCTTCCAAGAGGACTGGCTGGGGCCCTGTGTCATGGCATTCTAGATAGAGCATGCCATGCTGTATTGAAAAGTTCAGAGATGAATTTGAGATTCTCCTTCTGCCTCTCTCTTCTCTCCTTCTCTCCTTCCATACTTTAGGACTCTTACATCCTTAGAGTGTGCAGAACAAATTTACTGTCTTTCTGGCTTGGAACAATATGTACTGAATTGGGCTTGTGTAATAGTTCTGTTTTATTGGAAATAATATGCTATTCCTAGGCTGTTTTGAATGTGTGTGCTACAGAGCAATAGTTCACATAATAGTGCACACTAGGTGTGTGATGAAGGGTAGGTTCCCCAAAGAAAAGATTTCTGGAGCCTCTGTTGCTGGCCACCACGCATGTGCTTCCCATCTTCAAAGTGCTAAACATAAACATCAGTCACTTGGAGCAGGGGTCAGCAAGCTTTTTCTGTAAAGGTCCACATGGTAAATAGTTTAGGTTTTTCTAGCTGTATGGGTTTGCTGGGGCTGATATAACAAAGCACTATGGACTGGGTGGGTTAAAAGCAGAGACACACTGTCTCCCAGTTCCAGGTAGAAGTGTGAGATCAAGGCATGGAAAGGGTTGTTTCCCTCTGAGGAACATAAGGAAAAGATCTGTTCCAGGCTTCTCTTCCTGTTTGTGCACGGCTGCCGTTTTGCTCTTTACATTGTCTTCCCTCTGCTTCTGTTTACACAAAAAGTTCCACTTTTTATAAGGACACCAGTTGTGTGTGAGTCAGCTTGCTGTCACTGTGACAAAATGCCTGAGATAATCAGCTCATGAGGAGGACAGATTTAGTTTGGCTCATGGTTTTAAAGGTTTCGGCTCATGGTTGGTTCTCGCTGTTGCTTTTGGGCCTAGGGCAGTACAGGCCCATCTGGTAGGAAATATTTCCAAGCAAAGTTGGAAATCTTCACTTCATGGGAAGTGAAAAGTGACAGGAGGTGGGACTGGAGTCTCAATATCCCCTTCAAGGGCAATGCTCCAGCATTCTAACTTCCTCCCACCCCTCCAGTAACAGTACAGAATGGGGACCCAGCCTTTAACAAGCCCTTGGAGGCCTTTACTACCCAAATCACAGTATAAATCCTATTGGGTGGTGACTGGCTGTACTGACCTTGTTTTAACTTGATCACCTTCATAAAGACCCTGTTTTCAAATAAGGTCATATTCTAAGATGCTGACAGTTTGGACTTTAGCACAGGAATATTAGGAGGACATAATTCATAGCTTACATTACTTGTCATTTAGTTTGTTTCAAATTCTTAACTGTGATTGTAGCACAAAAACAGCCACAGGAATATATGAATTAATTCAGGTACATTCCAATAAAATATATTTATGGGCACTGAGATTTAAATCTCAAATAATTTTAACATGTCACAAAACCTTCAGATTCTTTTAAAACCATTTTAAAAACATTTGGTTCAAGGGTCAATATGTTAATCTATAAGCTTCTGAATGTGATGCATTGTACTCTGTGTCCAATTACACGCAGTGACACAGACATCAAACTGAGCTTGGCTAAACTGCATGTTTTGTAAAAGGTAAAATTGTATTTCTGTGTGTATTTATGGGTATAGACAAATTTCAGAGTTTTAGGGGAAAAAAATCAAGTGTCTTTGGCAATCTCTAAAATTGGCCTTCTAAGAGTGAACTTCCTAGCTTTTGACTGCAACCAAACATGAAATAAAAATGTCTTAGAGTATGTTTGTAGTCACAAAGTTAGATTCTTTTTCCAGGTGTTTGGTTTTTTGCTGGAAGTTTTTTTCTTTTTAAGGCAATTGTTTATACATGGTTTTCCGCTGAGCAACACTATGACCGTGCCCAAAGAAAAGGAGAAAACGGCAGAAAAAAAGGGATAAGCGGATGAACAAAAGAAAAGTCTGGATGTGAGTGCTGATGAATACTTATGCCATGAGAAGAACAAATACAGAACACACCCCCTGTCAGCAGGTGCCCCAAGCCAGGGCATTCTGGTTGGATGGGGGTTTCCAAGACCTGGTAACAAGGGACTATTGTGATCCAGATGCTTATCGGTGCCCTCAAATTCACTTTCTAGGGAGGCCTCACATCCTCTAGGAAGCAACAAATGTGTTGCTACTTTCTGCTCTTTGTTTGCTTTTAGTTGCAAAATTACAATCAGGATGGTCAGTGTGGTGTTTCAAAACTGCTAAGACACCTTGATGTTGTAGAACTAAGATTTTCCAGCTGTACATGTTACACAGTCCTTGACTATGTGGGTATTTCTCTATGTTGGTGAATCAAGCTGGTAGCTCTCTTTCATATCAGTATATTTCATACTAATATTGTTCAGAAGTTGCAGTCATTACAAATTCATTTTCTTTTAAATGGATAAGATTTGATAAAAAGTTTTTTAAGAGGATACATTTTATGCTATTTCTAGCCCTGCTTTGAACTCTTTCTTCCCAAATGGGTATTTCTCAGGTCAGCATCAGCCAGTTGCTGCTTAGAAATACGGAATCAGAATCACAGGCTTTGATCCAGATCCCTTGAGTCAGGCTTATCTAGCTTCACAGGTGATTTGTGTGCACATTAAAATGTAAGAAGTTACCTGAGCATGGTGGTGCATGCCTGTAATCCTACCACTCTGGGAGGCTGAGACAGAAGATTCTGAAGTGTGAGTCCAGCCTGGGCAACTCAGTAACTTAGTGGGATTTGTCTCAAAATAAAAAATAAAGAAAGGATTAGGGATGTAGCTCAGTGCAAAGGCCCTCTATTACTGAAAAATTAAAAAAATAAAATAAATTTAGAAAGGATTGTTTGTCTTGCTATAGGTGAACTTTGGAATCCTTATTTCAATCTTTGCTTAGTAGGATTGGCCTTTTTTCCACACCAGATAAATCTAGCATCAAACCAACTAGGATACAGTTATAGGGCTATCTGGCCTTTGCTTTCTTTTCTGAAAAATTACCAGAAGTGTAGAAAATAACCCAGAAAAATATTTCCAAGATCCTTGCAAATCTTGTCCGTTTCTTAGGTCAATTAACAAAAAGGGAGAGAAGAAAATCATTTTACTTTGAGTCTCCATAGAAAACTTACCTCAATATCAACTGAGCAGTGTGAGACTGTTTCCTTCACACAATTATCCTAGTAAAACTGAAAGATTCAGAATAACTCCTGGGTGATGTAAAGGAAGCTCTAATTTGATTTTTCCAAGACATGAATCCTTGCTAAATTTGTAGGTAGATGGTCTAACACAACTTCAATAACTAAGAAAAGGTCAATTATTTGAAATACTTAAAGGTTATAGCGCAGCTGAGTCTTAAAGAAAAAGAACATATTCCCTTAACAAAACTGCCTCCATAAAATGATTTGTTAGCCGTCAATTAATTCCACCAATGGTTTTCATACTGTGAGGAAGAAATTCTTCATAAGACTCAGAGGGCCTTCATGGTAGAAGTTCTCTTTGTTCTGGTTTGCTACTGCTACACAATTCTGCCTTTTAACTCTGTTTTCTGTGGAAGTCTCTGCTAACTCTGCTCTCTGTGGTTGTCCTGACATTGCTTTGGAAACCGATATGCCCTTAACGTGTGCTAAGTGCTGTGACGTCTGTTTTCAGCATTGTTTTGTCCAGTGACAATCTGACTGTATTCCACCTAGCTGGGTTGAGGGACCACTGTGCACAAATCAGGAGGAAGACCAACTTTTCTGGGCTGAGACCGTCTCACTGATCCAGAGAGATGTTACCTCTGATTTAAATGGCTTAGAGTGGCTTTCACTGAAAGAGCTAGAACACTCTGACATTCTTTATCTTTACTTGATCTTATTTTCCATCAAAAAAGGTAATATATACTTCCTTTTATAGGCAAATGAGCTGAAGCCAGAGAGCTTGTTGTGTATCTACCAGAGGTCAGGCTGTTCGCATTGGAATGTGGGTCCTCACACGTCAACCCCACTGTTCTAGCAAGCCATGCTTCCTGCTTCAGGGGTAACAATGACAGCAATAACGTCTTCATCATACCCTGTGCTTACCTGTGTGTGGGCTGAGTAGAATTCCATGGGTTTTCTATGTTTTGTATTTTATTCTTAACAGAGCACAATGCTATGCGTATTTGTGCTGTTCATCCATGATGTATATGTGAGAAAACTTTGGCCTAGAGAATTTGAGTAATCTTTTAGCTCTAAATAATATAACTGGTGTTTGAATTTAGAATCTGACCCCAGAGCCCATGGTCTTAGCTAGGTTGCTATACTACGTGCCACTAAAACATGGGGATGCTCATCTACCTATGAAAAGTAGAGTACAGTGTGACCATCTTCAGCCTGGCTTACCACAAACACAATCCAAGGCATCCTCTAGAAGTGTTCTCAGACCTAATCCTCCATTACCACCGTTCTGGTCTAGCCAGAAGTTAGGTCTCTTTTTAACACCTCCTACTCAGTTTTATGTCTTCATATTCCTTTCAGTGAGCCAGCCCTGTCTTCAAAGGCTGTGTCCTCTACAAGCTGGTGAATTCTACAATCCTACTTGTAGCTGGTTACATCAAGTCAGCTATGGTGTAACAGTTGAATAACGACCCTGTTGACTCTTTCCCTAGAGGATTAGTATCGTTGTCTAGGGTTGGGCCTTAACATGGTGGTGCTGGGCCTCCACTCTCTGGCCATGGAAAGTCTCTGTGTAGGGGCCATTCATTAAGCTGAGAAGAGAAGCTTTTATGGTTTGAATCAGAATATTCCCCAAGGCTTGTGTGTGATCACTTGCAAGGTGATCACTGTTGTGCTGACATCATCAGCGGAAGGATCCACTGGTGAATTGATAGCTGAATGTGCTTTTAGGAGGTTGAGTCTGATGGGGTTGGAGGAAGTAGGTCGCAGGGGATGTGACCTGGAAGGTATATGATTGTCCCCAGCTCCTCCCAGCATGGCTCTTTCCACCCTCTCTGCTTCCTGGCCATGGGTGCTGAGCAGCTTCACTCTGCCCACCCCTTCTGCCATGACATTTCTGCTTGGAGCCAGCTGACCATGGACTGAATCATCTGAATCCGTGAGCCAGAACAAACCTGTCTCTTTGGGGGAGGATCTCAGTTTCTTTTCTCCCCAGAAGACTCCTGGGCTCCTTCTACAATCTGCCAGCCTTCTATAGAAATCTTCAAACTCCTTGTAGTGGAATTTCTATGTCAGAAAAAGAGAAAAAATAAATGAAAATATCTTAGATTTGGGGTATTTAATTATTCAGGTAATACTCATATTCATGAATATTGAAATCATTTGTGGATTTTACTCCATTATCACCTGTTCAGTGTGAGCTAATTCAGATATCATCAAAATAGGCAGTAAATCTAGATGGGGCAAGTTTAAGACAATGGCATGATGGGAACTCTGGGGATGCTCAGCTCTCTCTAGTAATTGCCTTTTTAAATACATGGGCCAGATGTTTCTAGGTTGCTAGATTTTTCTGGTTCTAAAAAATTGGATTTTAAAGGAAATTTTTATTTTTAAAAATTAACAGGACAGTGATTACAAAATAAAATAAACCCTGTGAAGGATTTGTAGCTTCTACTAAGGATAGACTAGGTGAATCAAACAAACCCTCCCTCTAAAAGGAAGAAAAAAGAAATGTATAAAAGCATCTTCTTAAAAGCATTAGTGAGCAGTGACACAATGAGCAGATAGTGACACACACAGGGAGGATGAGCTTGGGGAACAGCTAGGAAGGAAGCATTTGCCTGCCAAGAAACTGATGAAGCTTGGATTTTAAGAATAGACAAATTTAAGCTTAGTATAAAAGATATATCTAAAGCAAAAAATACAGAATTTGAGAGTTTAGAAAAAATGAGAAAAAGCTGGATGTGGTGGTGCACACCTATAATCCCAGCACCTGGGAAGCTGAGGCAGGAGGATTGCTGTGAGTCTGAGGCCAGCACTGGCTACATAAGTGAGTTCAAGGCCAGCCTAAACTAAATTTCAGATAATGTAGCCTTTTAAAGTCAAAAGCAATGCTAAAGATAAAGTGAGATTCTTTAAAATGATAAACTGAGGCTGGGGATATAGCTCAGTGTCATAAGCACCTGCCTGGCAAGTGCAGGATTGAGTTTGATTCCTAAAATAAAAAATCCACAAAATGATAAGATGTTTAGTTTTCCCAGATGTAATTTGAAATTTACAAACCAAAAACTAACAAAAATATAGGAAAGTAGAGAAGTTTCAATAAGCCTCAAATATTTTAATACTTCCTTCAATAATTATTAGACCAAAAAGTCACAGCAATTGGTAGGGATAGAAAATATTTAAACAACAGTAATTAACATCCCCAAATTATTGGGCCTATCTTTACCTATATGTTACACTAAGTAACATTAGCATAAAATTATTTTCGTGTCACAAGTAAAGTATAAAAATTATTTAGTAGGGAGTGAAATAATAAAGGGTGCTATTACAAAGGAAATCATGTTAGAAACTCAAAGCAACATGAACACAACAAAGATTTAATAAAATGCAACATTTATTCATGAGAAAAATTATTCTGAAAGAAATCAATCCTTTCCATTTCACAGAGCTGCTAACCAAAACTCTTGGGTGTGGGCAGTATATGCAGGCTGTATTTCAGCTAGGGGTAAAAAGCAATTTTGATGTGTCATCCGCAACTCAAGCTGTGTTTTCAGTGGTACAAGCATCACTTCTACAAATATTCTGAATATATTAAGTTTTACAGACTTCCTTGTGATCACTGTACTTCATAGTGCTTAATAGAGCAGTTTTTGATCCTGTAACTGAAACAGCAAACTCGTTCCTTTACCAGCAAAGGCATTAGGACGGAGATCCTTTAAACTTTCAGAAAGTGAAACCTTTTCTTTCTGTGTAAAAGCTACCTAGGGTAATAAGATACAGCCCAACTGTAGAGTTAAAACGACAGCACTGGCTGGGTTGAGAGCTCTGCTTTGCTTTGGGTCAGCCATGATTCTTTGAGCAAGCAATACCATGCCTCTAAGCCTCAGTTTCCTCATCTATAATATGGGCATATTACCTCCTGCTTCATAGGCTATTTTTAAGGTTATCTTAATACATGAATTTGGGATAGTAGTTGGTACTCAGTGTCAACTGTTAGCAATTGCTAAGGAAGAATCAAAGCTTTATAACCCAAGGCACAAACTACAGATAAGACCAAGAGAAGGTACTTCCTCTCCCCAAAACTGTTGCAAGTCAGTCAGTCAGTTAATTCTGTGTTCTGCTGTGGAGCAATTGTATTGCCTGTGACCCTAAAGTAGCCAGGAAATGTATTATTTTCTGGTCTCCGAGTTTGCTTTGGCAAGGGTGAGACTGTATTCGGTGTTCATTCACATGTCCACACTGCATATTTGTACGTTTGCATGGGTAAATCCTCCTGCTTGCATCAGTGACAGAGCCACGAGTGAGGGCCGGGGATGCTGTGAAGGGCCGGGTGTGTGTGCATCTGCCTGTGGTAACCACTGCACGCACCTGTTTCTGAATGTCTGAATGCCGCGGTCAGCTATGGAATGTGTCGGTGAAGACGACCGCCTGCCGTGGGATGTCTGAGAAAAAGATCCCTTCTTTTGTGCTCATTAGCACTAACTCGTGGGAACAACTCTGCAGTGTGGCCTGGTGGCAACTCCAGGGCAGACAGAGTATGGCCTTTAAATGTGGATTTTAACTGCTGCTCCATAAGGCAAAGAGCCAGCCAAACAGATTCTATGTCTGTGAGTTGTTTTGATGCCTATAAAGAATCAGACAATAAGAACATGATTCAAAACTGATTGGGAACAATTAATAATTACACTATTAATATCCACCATTAATTGAGTAGGGGATTTTGCTAAGTGTTTCAACCATGTTTCATATTCACAACAACCCTGTGAGGTAGAAGCCATTATTAACATCCCAGTTTCAGAACTGGGATGCAAGGGGACGAAGAACCTGGCTCGCTGGTGCTAGAAATGGAAATAAAACTAGGCCTTACTGATGGGTTCAGCAGGAAATAAAGCTCAGCTCTACTCGGTGCATTCAACCAACATACTATTAATTTTCCCACATCATTTACCCCTTAGCTCACCTCATGAGCAGTCAAACAACTGTTTGGACTAACAGCCCGAAGAGTCAGTCTAAGTCACGGTGTAACTGCTTACTTTTGCTGTCATTATTAGCTATTGTTGCTTTAAAAACTGCCTCAAACCTTAGTGGCACACCCTATAGCAACAGTTTGAACATTCTCATGGGTGGTGTGTGGGGCCCAGGACTTTCTACATGGCCCTGTGGGGGGCTTGTCTTGCCTTGTTCCATCATGTGTAGGGTCTGGTAGGAAGCTAGAAGGATGGGGAGTAACTCAGGTGGCTGGAGCCGGCATTTCTGGAGGCTTCTCCGTACCCATACCTAAGGCCTTTTGGCCTAATAATGACTTAACGTAGTTGCTCAGGGATCTATGGCTGAGTTTCAGGGCCTCCCGTGACTCAGATGCAGAAGTCACGTAACATTCCTTTCACTGAGCTCTGTTGGTGGGCATTCACAGGCCTTCCAAGTTTCAAGGCAAGGGGAGATGCCCCTTTGAGGAATTCCAGGGAAATTTCAGCCATATTCAAAAGCCGTCATACCATTCTTATCCTTTTTTTTGGTACGCTGAGTCAGTTTTACTTTACTATTATGAAATGTCTGGGATAACTGACTTGAAGGAGAAAAGGTTGATTGGGGCCCACAGTTCTGGAGCTTCAATGGTTGGATTCCCCGCTGCTTTCGGTCTCTGATGGGAGAGCCAGACAGCAATAGTGGGGACTTGTGGGGGAGTGAACAGCCCACATCATGGACAGGTGGCAGAGGAGGAAGAATGGAATGAGGAGGACTAGACTGTCCCTTTCAAGTGTATGGCTGTGAGGACCTTGGGACTTCCCACAAAGCCCCATCTCTCAAAAGCGCCACCCTGGATACCAAGGCTTTCATGCATAGACCACTGGGGAACATTTAACATCCAAATATAGCAATTGGCTTTGGGATATTTAACATAACAATGATGACCCTATGTCTAAAAGCAAAACGATGGATGCAACTAGAGACTATCTGGATAAGTGAAATAAATCAGACTTGCATGTGTAAACTCACTCCTCTCTCTACTGTGAGAACCTGAAAGAGTAAACAGATCCAAAAGGTATAGTAGGTATTGTGAAAGGGAAAGAAACTACCCAAAATGAAAGAACAACTGGGATGAGGGAAAACAAAAAAGAAAGAAGGGGAAAAAGTGTGTGTACACACACACACACGCGCACACACACACACGATAGCTAAGATAATTGTACTATCAATTTTTATTGGCTTATTGAAAGGAACAGTTAATGTTTGATCAGCTTTACATGCTTGTATCTGGTTATTTTTGAAGATAACAGTATGTAATGCAACAACCATTGTTAATCTCCTATCACCTTGTTTTGAAATTCTGTATCATTTTTATTGTTTTTGTGTTTATGTCTTTTTTTTTAAATTTTATTTTAAAGACAAAAGAATGGAGACATATGAACCAGAAAAGCCATAAACAATACAGAAAATACAAAGTTATACAGAATATAGTAGGGAATTAGAACTGGATGTTGTATTACATAGTTATCTTCACATTAGTTAACACAAAAAACATTAAAGGAAATACCAAATTATAGATAAGATAGTAGGGAATTTGCACTG
>PVLD010021426.1:0-31460 GCA_004027595.1 Dinomys branickii
AAATTCCCTACTATCTTATCTATAATTTGGTATTTCCTTTAATGTTTTTGTGTTAACTAATGTGAAGATAACTATGTAATACAACATCCAGTTCTAATTCCCTACTATATTCTATATAACTTTGTATTTTCTGTATTGTTTATGGCTTTTCTGCTTCAAATGTCTCCATTCTTTTGTCTTTAAAATAAAATTTAAAAAAATAATAATAATTTGCTATGGTTTAGTTTTTCTTTTACTGGTTATATAAATTAATGGTATCAGTGCATTTGATGATATTGTGAATATAATTGAATTATTTTGTGTAAGAGATAATGGTTGAAATATTTCCCTAACTGATAAATGACCTGAATCTATAGGTTCCAAGAACTAAGTGTATTCCAGGGAGGACAAAAAGAGGATGAAAGAAAAAAAAGAAAGAAAGAAAAAAAGAAAAAAAGAAAAGGAAAGGAAAAAGGAAGGAAAGACAAAGTATCTAATCCCAGAGAAAAAGAGGTTATCTTTAAAGTAGTAGCAGTAGAGCTGTCACTGACTTCCACAGAGTGAATGTTTAAATTGTTCAGTGATGACATGAGGTGCTTAAAGAAAATGTTTGCCAAACTATAATTCTATAAACTGCAAAATAGTCATCAAGAATAAAGGTGAGGGCTACTGTGGATTCCTCATGGTACACTTTCCTTCGAGGTGTTCTTTTTTTGTTTCTGTTTTTTTTTTTAATTTATTTTTAAAGATAAAGAACAAAAACACATTAACAAACAAACAAACAGACATAAACAAAACAGCACCCAAACAATAGAAGCAATAGAGTTTCCGACAAGGTGATAGAAAATTTACAATAGACATTGTATTATATATTGTGATCTTCAAATTGGTTATTCAGTTAAACAAATATAGGCATGTCAGATTGATCAAACAAACATTAACTGTTCCTTTCAATAAAGCAATAGAAATCAATAGTGCGACTCAGTTATCCTCTGTGTGTATATATATATTGTTTCCCTTTTTTCTTTCTCTCTTTTCCCTCATCCCAGTTGCTCCCTCCTTTTGAACAATTTCTTTCCTTTCACAATATCTATTACACCTTTCAGATTTTATTTACTCTTTCAGGTTCCTACACTAGTGAGGCAGTATGGTATTTACACATGCAGGTTCGATTTATTTCACTCATGAGTATGGACGTATGGACTCTTTTACTCAGCCCAAGCTCATTCTACAGAGCCAGTTTCGCTTCACTTTTACTTTTTAAAATAAACTTTGCCACTGTTTTAAAAAAAAAGAACAAATGTGGGGTTAGACAGTTTCAGATAACAAAACCTCACAGAATTCACAATAAGATGTTTAATTTCTTTTTTTTTTAATTCAGGTCAGAAGGAGAGTCGCTGGGGGCAGCTGGGAACTACAGGAAGAAAGTTACCAAAATGCAAGATGATGGAACTAAATCCAAATAAACATGCTGTGTAATGTTAGCTGTTCTATTTGAGTGTTACCATAGAGCAAACCCAACAGGCAACAGAGGAGAGAAGTCGAGAAGGATGAGGTCTTGGTATCATCTGGAAGGAGGCAGAAAGGTCAAGCCCTACTAGATTCTGGTAAGTCATCAATGTATGCCATAATTCCTGGTGTAATCACCAGCAAAAAAGGGCACACATGCAAACTAATGGAGAGAGGTGAAACAACAAGCAACAATCCCAAAGAAAGTGACAAAGAGGAAAAGAAAGTACAGCAAAGACAAAACAAACAGAAAGGAAATCCTGAATTCGACTGTATGCAACACGCTGGGGATATAGCTCAGTGGAATAAGCGCTTGCCTAGCAAGCGCAGGGTCCTGAGTTCGATCCCCAGTACCGCAAAAAAAAAAAAAAAAAAAAAAGGTTACCCAGTCACGACTGTATGCAACAGTGGGTGTAAAGGAAAAGCCCCATTTGAGTACTGAAAATTTCACATAATTCAGCCTAGAGTACAATATGGGTTTAAAACCCAGATATATAACAAACCATGGTAACATGGTATCAGCAGCTCTCAGAGGCCAGCAGAGCAATGGTCTCAAAATCACGGGCAGAAAATATACTGGGTTGTAGATTTCCATCCTCGGCCAAACTAGTAATGCCAAGTCAGATATTTTGGGATACATAAGAATTAAGTATGTTTACTGTCCACACATCACCCATTTAAAAATTATTCAAAGAGAAACAGTAGTAAAAAAAAAATCCAAGGAAATAGAATAACATGATATACAATAAACAGTGGCAGCTGGGTATAAACTATGAAGCGAACAAAGATACAGAATGAAAATGAGAAATGCTGCTTGGAAGATTCCTTTTCAAATGGCAATGTTTTAATGAAGAGCATTGTTTCTCCATTGCGACTATTTTGCCCAGAGGAAATCTGGCAATGTCTATGAAAACTTTCAGCTTTGACAACCAGAAGAGAACACAACTGGTGTCTGCTGGGGAGAGGCAGGAATGCCGCTCAGCAGCCTACGTGATACGGAGAACTCTTCGGAACAAAGGACAAGGGCCCAAAGCTCAATGAAGCCCAGGTTGAGCAATTCTACCCTACAGTATACATTTCCTGAGATCAAACCAGGTTACTTAGCTCTATATCAATGACATCTATAATTATAACAATAACACAGCAATAATTATGATGATTATAATATCAAGAGTCCTTAAGATTAAGCAATAGACTAAAACACATTATGTAATAACATAACTAAGAAAGATTGATGCTGAAGGAAGAATGGAAGGATGGGCATGTTACAGATCTCTTAGGGATCTTGCTAAAGTACAGATTTTCTTTCAGATGAGGTCTGACATATTCCATTTCTAATAAGCTCATAGTACCCCCCACCCACCTAGAAACTTAATATTTTCTTTTTGTTGTTGATGGTTTGATACTTGAGCAAGAAAAATTCCACAAGCAAATTATTGATCACTTATTTTATGTGTGTCATGATTAACTGAAGACAAAAATCACCAGCTGTATATCATTGAAGTCCCCTTTGTTGGTTTTCAATAACCAGCAAGCAAGCAATAATGCCGAAATATATCTCCCTTTAATTGCTTCCTTATGATTGTTTTTCTTGCCCTTTCAAAGAACGAGAGGCTTTTGATTGCTTTGTATTTTGACTTTGTATTTATCTCCTCTCTGGTTTGAATTGCTTCAAGGCCAGAGTTCTGTTCACATGGCTGTACTGATATAAAGACATTCTTTTATGCATTAATTTTCTAACATTTAGTGATTACTTACTAGAGCTATATTCTTGTAAGGGCTGGGATCACAATGGCATTTAAACCATATAGTCTGCTTGGAGCACTTCTGAGAATGCTTTTGCTTTTTTGAGAAAAAGAGGTACAGCTGGGAAGAACATTGCACCTTCCTTTTTTTCTTGCATTGAACATAAGAAGTGGTCAGAAAAGAAAAAAACCAAAAACCAAAAAACTAGATAAGTTCAAAGACAACACCTCTGAATAATTGCTGAACTGAACAGCAAACATGAGCAACTGACTCTTGGTTTCCAGTTATGTGAGGAAGCAAGTCCTTTCTTCAGCTATTAGAATTGGGTAAGTTCTTCCTTGCAGCGGCAGGCATTTCTGACTAATATAGCATATGCAAACAATCAGGAACTGGCTATTTCCCAATGACATTATCAAGTCCTTGTAATAAAGGTTAATGATCCTGTATGGCAGATTTTATATTAAGCTTAAGTGGTAAATTGGCGAAAAGACATGCAACTTTTTGCTTTTAAGAACAGAACTAGAACTGATGGACCAAAGTTTCAGTGGCTCAGATTTGGATCCAGCATAAATTAGAACTTTCTAAACATGATAATCTTCCATTAGCGGCATGTGTCAACCGGCAAAGAGACTGTTTTTTTTAAATTCATTAAAATTTTTCAGGGGGATTAGGAATGCCATGCAAGGGATTCCTGCACTATGTGTAGAAGAGATGGAGAGAAACTCATAACATTTCTGCTTACCCTAAGGGCCTAACATTAATTTTCAACAATGAGAACCTGTGATACTGTAAGAAATAAATATTTGGTGTTTGTTTCTGGCACAGAGCTTCTAAAGCTGTTGGAATTTCCTAAGTGCTAAGAGCAATGCATGTGAATGGAAGATCTTTTGTTGTTCATAACAAGCCCCTTTCAACCACACCTGAGTTTAGTTTAATGAGATGACTTTTGGAAAGTCCCAGATAACCACAGGATGAGGGGGGGCTGTTTGCCAGGGAACCAAGCACGTGATTAAAGGGGTGGGTTGAGGGCCTGGAGGTTGACTTAATCATCAATAACCAAAGACTGAATCAATTATGCCTACACAAGGAGTCCTCTATAACAATTCGGAAGGAGGACATAGTCAGCTTCCAGGTTGATGAACATGTAGGGATGGTGTGTCAGGAAAGGTACGCTGGAGCTTCTCTGTCCTTCTCTCCTCTGTCTCTGTGCATCTCTTCCATTTGGGTCTTCCTCAGTTCTATCTTTACAATAAATGGGTAAATATGAATGTTTCAATAAGTTCCCTGAGCCACTAGCATCTGATCAAAAGGAGGAGGAGGTCACAGGAACCCCCACCTTGTAGCCAAGATGGGCAGATGGGTGGCTAATGGGATCCACTACTTGTGATGGGTGTCTGAGGTATGAGGTATTCCTGTGGGACTGAGCCCTTAGCCTGTACAAATTCGAGCTCTGCACGAATTCCAGATGATTAATGTTATAACTGAATTGTAAGATATCTAGTTGGTGCCCTGAGAGTTGGGGAGTTGGTTACTGTGGGGAAAACATCCACTGTCCTGGTCAGAAGTGAAATTTGGAGAGTGTAGTCAAGTGAGTGTTTAGACTAGAGAGAAATAGGAATTCACCTTCTGAGAAAACAGAGTTTCTATAAAGAGTCAAAATAAAAAATGTTTTACATCAAAAATTTTAAAACTTATAAACCCGAAAAATCAAATGACCAGAGCACTTCAATTCCTCAATTCCAGTTGAGATTATGCAAGGAAGAAATTATAGCAATTTCACCAGATTTCCACTTTTTAAAATGAAATTATTTATATATCATATGTGATTATTTTTTCTCCTCTGTATAAGTCAGTAAGCATAAGAAAATGGGATTTACTAAACAACCTAGACTCTTAAATACATTGACGGGATAAATTTATGTAAGACTAACAAAAGCTGCCTACCAGATATGTTAGATGAGTTTTAATTCAGCACATAAAAGGAATTCTGCACCTTTTAGCTAAAAATACCCCGTAAACAATTATAGTTATAATTCTAGGTGATTATTTTATAATCTTGACATTATAGGAAAGTCTAATGTGTTAAGACGTGATTTTTAAAAATTTCAACAAAAGTTTTTTTTTTTTTTTTTTTTTTAATGAGAGTCTTGTCAAGAATGGCACAGCCACATAGCCTTCTGCCCACACAGAGGGAAATGGCACACACCTCTCCAGTTATGTGACTCACTCGCTACCTGAGAGATATGCAACATGTGACCCATGCCACTCTGGAGGAGTCAGAATATATTTTAAAACATGATTGTAAGAAGTGACTTTTTTCACTGCTGGTTAAAAACTTCACTGTGCTATTTGTACCAGGTTTGGATTGCATTGTCCAAGATTAAGCAATTTAATTCCCTCTGGAAAACGCCAGTGTGAATTATATTAGGGCCTCTGATCAGATTTATTGAGCATAAGCAAACATAGGACCCGCTGCTGTGTTAGGTGGTGTGGTGCAGGCGTAAACAAGAGTAACGTGACCTTGGCCGCCATAGATCTCCGCATCTAGTTGCCGTGAATATCCCACAACTAAAAGGCAGTGGAGTTCGAAATTACTAGTGCCTGTTTTCCTTTTCCGTGTAAATCAGAGTGTCTTAGTCACTCTCGGAGACACCAGCAACTTAAAGGACAGGTTCACTTGGGCTCACCTTTTTATTTTTATTTTTATTTTTATTTTTATTTTTTTAAGAGCAGAATATATTTATTGAGAGAAAGAAAGCTTCTGTCCAACAGCGGGACAGAAGGGGGGCCCAGAGTGGGTTGCCCCGGGCTCACCTTTTTAGTCTGCAGCTGGACGGCAGTGAGGCGTGGTGGAGGGGTCAGGCAGGGGAGAGCTGCTCACATTATTGTGGCCAGGAAGCAGGGGGCAGAGGGAGAGAAGGAGCCGGGGAGGGAGAGAAAGCCTTCTAGGGTGCGTCCCCAGTGTCGCATCTCCTTGGACCAGACCCTGCCTCCCAACAGCTCACCTGCTGTAATCCCATCATCTCCCGAACACATGAGGACTCGCGGGCGCTTTCAGACCTAAGCCATCACACAGTGATTTCTTCCTGATATGGGGTAGTAGCACCAAATTAGTAACGATTTGCTCTGATGTTAATTAAGAAAAGAGCATACATGACATTTCTAAATGCTGTATGTAAAAGGTAAATTTATAATAAATTCCAAATGGAACTTTTCAAAGTCAAACTTTCCAATGATTATCTAATGAATATTTATAACAAGTATTTTTCTGCTTTGCCCTTTGTTTTTGTATAAGCGCTAGGTAGTTTCATATTTGCTTCAATGCTACCATTTCATTTACTTTGACGCTGTTACCAGTTATAACTGTTTTAGCAGCATGCTGCCACGGATAGCCTGATCTGCTTTTTCACAGACATGTTTGAATACAAAATACCTTGTTTGCTACAGCTGGGTAACTAATCATATAACTGGCTTCACACATAGAATATAATTATTTGGGAACAAATTCCCCTCCTTTTTCAACCCCTGCAATTTTCTTTCTAATGATACTTCCAATTGAAAAATAGTCTAAATCCAAACTACTCTCATTGCTAAGTTATGCAATATTATGCTACATTCCACCTGGCGTTAGGTAATACACTAGAAGGTAGAATCTCTAATTACTGAATGTTTTAGGTATAGGTAGATATATTTTAAGGTGCTATCTATAATTGAGGATCTATCTTGCAAATGTGTCCTATAGATAACCCTTTTGATGGTCACTAAAAGGTAAATATTTGTGACACTCATACTAAATATGCGTTTCTAATCCAAATGTTAAAAAATTATAGGCATTCATTTGAAGAACTTGTTAAGCTTTTAAAAATTTCTACCAACAAGTACTTGGAGTATGCCTTGACGCAACTTTTGTTTACAGACAGTCTGTAAGACACCCAAATACCACTGTGATGTGTTTACAGTTTATAAAAGAACTAAATATCAAGTCCTTTTTGGTGTGCATTTCTAAATGATCATTAAATGAATTGAGGGAAAAACCAGAAAATTTTCATATCTGCCACATGCCAACTGAATGATGACTTTCACCTTCCATGTACAGCAGACAGTGGGTGGCAGAGGAACTGTCTAATGGTCAGTAGGGTCTGACTGGGAATTAGTTTACTTCTGTAAATGAATTTCACCTGGAAATGTCATTTCTGCACCATCAACGGTGTTGTCTTGGGCGATGAGCGGTGATGCTGAACGGCTGACAGATGGAGTGTTGAAATGAGTTCCAGCTAATTCTGATAGCCAGGGCTTCCCACCACCCTTAGTTAAAAATTAACATCCAATAGTAGGGGGAACAGATGAAACCTACCCAAAACCCACAAGAGAGGTTTAACACCATGCATTAGTATCCCACATTTCTTTTTCTAGGAGGGAGAATGAGTCGATCAGAGGAGTTATGATGGCTTTTGAATAAACCAAAAGTTCCTCACACCCTATCTTCTGCCAAATTAAACTCACAGGCACTGTTACAGGACTGTTGATCACAGGAGGGTTAACATTTATGTGCAGCGGGTTTGTTTATTTTAGTTTTCAGGGCTTGTCTTCTCAAATTTTCCTATGAACTGGAGCACAGAAATGGTGTTTTTTTCTTCTTTTTTAACAACCTGAAAGATCCTCAAGGACTTGGGGTGTGACTCAGTGTTACAGTGTTGGTTAGGATGCAGGAGGCCCTGGATTCTGTCCCAACCACCATTCTCCCCCTGAAAAAAAAAATCTTCAAAGTATTTAAGAGAGTGCTTTTCAATGGCTGGGTACCATAAGCAGCTAATTAGCCAATTAGGCTTTTCACCACTGATTCAAAGCAGAAAAGGTAACTTAGCCTTATGCTCTCTCTCATTATAGGCTTGAGAAGCAAGAGCTGAAATCATGGACTGTCAGTCTTCGGCAGCAGAGGCAAGTACCGATTGCCTGAATGATTTATACTCTAGTGGGAAAGTCTCAGGGTGGCTTTGTCAAGTACAGCCAAATAGACAGTTCTGGCAGAAGCATTAGCTTGGAGTTAAAAACTGAGTTTGGAAAAGTCCACATGAAAGATTGCCAAGATACACAGACCTACAATGCCATAATTACCGCTGGATCTCCACCTTCTCCCACCTCAAACAGCTCTTTTTAGCACCTTCTGTCTGCTGGCTTCGTTGCTCTTGTGCTCGAGCCTCACCAATACCAATTCTGCATTTTTTTTTTTTAAAGTATAGAATCATGGAAGGAATTCTGCAACCAGAATTGTGGAAAAGAATCAAGTTGTGTGTGAACTAGGGCCCACTGTATACTAGAAAAGATGAAAAAATGGTCATTATAGGTGAAAAATAATGCAGTTTAATAAGATAAAAAAGTGATGATAGAGATGTAAATGTGTACATTAAGTAATGTAAAAAATGAAAAGGGGCAGCACTGACCATTCTAACAAATGTGTTTGAACTGGAATGGAAATCTGAGGGTGCTCCTCAGTCAGTCACGCGCAAGTGAACAGTAGTCTTGGGTCACGTGTGTGTGGGAGTGATTAAATTCAGAAAGTCAGAATGAGTTTTTTGGTATCTTGATGTCAAGGTCTATCTATTTTAAAGAAGAGGACCAAGTGCGTAGAGAGTTCAAGGGATCACTACAATAAAAAAGAAATTTCAGTTAACTATGAAGAGAATTTAAAATGTGGCGTATCTCTAAGTATACAAGGGGAGATGAAAATACCCAGTGAATATTCACGTCTAAAAAATGTATTTCTAGGAAAAGACACATTGCCATGAACCTCCCTCAAAATCCTCCTGCCTTTGAGCTCAGGTGCCCCATTGCCACCTTCTGCAGCACCTCTGAGGTCCTTTTCCATGAGTGTCTTTAGCTGTGCCGTCCTGGCTGCCTTGATGTCTCGATGGATTAAAAACATATTCCTTTTGTGGCCATTTATCACCGGGGAAGAACCAGAAGGTGCAAGTCCCAGATCCGGTGAGGCAGACGAGGACGCACCATGTCGTTCTGACGAGTTGCCTCAGCGCTGGGCGGCACTCTGCAGCTGCACTCAGTGCAGTCTGTTCACACCTCGAAAGACGCTCAAGGAAAAGGACTCCAGAACTGCTTCAGAAGCTGTGGGAACGATGGGGTAAGTGCGCCTGCGGTGAGCAGGTATGTTGAGCGGGGCTCATGGCAATGCATGATAAAACGTACAGCGAATGCTGCTCTTCCTTTCCAACGGAAAGGGAGGCTCTTACTGAGCAGTGATGTCATACACCTGCAAGTTATTTACATATGAAATCTACAATTTAAAATATACTCATGAATGCTGATATGTAGATTAAATAATATATATATATATATATAATGTACATGTAATCAGTTAAAAATGTAAATTTGCTCCAGTGCCACTGTTTTTCACACACAACACAAATCTCGTGTTGTGAACTTGGTCTCACTCAGCTGTAGCACTAGGCACACATGGAAGACCTCGTCTGGCCGGTGGTGTCATGGCCTCAATGCATCAGCGCTCTGTGCTTCAGGGACACGCACGGAGTGTCATGGTGGAGCTCTCGCTCACGACATTGGTGTTGGAAGCCCCGTGGTGCGAGTGGGCCCCTGGGCACATGTTCGGGGAAAATGTCCCCTCAGTACAAGTGCCAAGAGGTGGGGCCCAATGGGACATGGGTAGGACGCAAGGATTCTGTTCAGAGCAGCACGTTAGCACCACTGCCACCAAGCGGGTTCCTTATAGGAGAGCTGATGGGTACCCTTTTCTCTCTCCACCACAGGATGATGGCACAGGATGCCAGACTTGACCCTGGAGTTCCTGGTCCCCCAGACTGAGGAAATAAATTCATGTTCCTTATGAATTGCCCAGTCTGTGGTATTCTGTAATAGCAGCACAAATGGCTGGGACAGTACCTATCTTTGGGCATGCAGGTGAAACTAAGCACTGTAAGAACATGTTCAACTAAGTTTAAAGAAGCATGTTATTTTACAAAGTGTTCCTCTATTAAAAAACAGGCTCTCAAATCAGAAAAAAAGAAGAATCAAGATCTATCCTCTACAGGTACAAATTCTCTATGATGAATGTAATCAGTATATATATCTGAAGTGTACCAGTAAACTTAATTTAAAAAAAACAAAATCTGGGTTTTAGGTCTTAATAAAAATTATGAAGAGAGACCAGTAGTTAGCTTTCATATATTAAAAGATCATTTCAATCTGGTAAGACAACTTTCAGCTATATTCTATCAGACCCCTAGTGTCAGAACTCCGGTCTCTAATCTTAATTCAAAAGCATATTAATCTAGAATGTTATCATTCAAACTATGTTCTCAAGGATATTACTACTTCTTTAGTTAGGGTAAGATTTTGTGTTAAATTAAAAAAAAAATGGCCATTTGTTTGAGGCTGCTAAGCAAGAATGTAACAATGCTATAGAATATTCCACTGAAAGAGAAATAAATGACTTCAGAGAGCTATAGAATATTCCACTGAAAGAGAAATGACTTCAGAGAGATCTGATAAGTGGATTATTGTTGTAATAGTAGTATTTATGAAGTTCACACTTAAAACATGTTACAAAGACATGAATTTTAGATGTGAATGAAACAGCAAACTGCAAAACAATATAAAGTGTGATCCAATTTTATAAAAGAAAAAAAAACCCCAAACTAATTAATTACATAGGATTACACAGGAATGAAAATGAGTTGGCGAAGTGCCGGAACTACTAACAGCGCTCACACGGGGATAGCAGGAAGTGTGGAGGAAATACACTTGTAGAGTTCTGTGTTGTTTTCAGGAACAATATATTGTTTTTAAAATGGAAATAACTTTAGTTAAAATAAGATCTATGCCATGAGAAGCAGTAGTGAGGGGGGGCTTCTGACTGGTAGTTTCCCATGCCATGATCTGAGTGCTGGTCACATGGCATGTTCACTGTGGAAACCCACTGAGTTAGACTTCTGATCTGCCCACTTTAAAAACCTTCGCTTACAAATGGCTTCATTGTGACTTACTGAATAGCATTCTTCTCATGGAATATATTCTATGTATCTGACAGCTTTCTTTTTGCATGTTCAGTATGATTTATTTCCCCATTTCTTAACAGAGTTGCATTGCGAAAGCATCACTAATTAATTTTGACAGAAGGCCAAACAAATCTCTCGCTGGTAAAAATAAATGTGAGGAAGTCATACCCCTTTCCTACATGTACCAAGTGGACCGCAAGGTATGGTGACTTAGCATACCTAGCTAGGGACTCACCTAGTACAAACATTTCTTTTGAGGTACACAGCTACCTGGAAGGAGATGGAAAGGGTTAATGGACAAATGCAAGTGATTAAGAAGCAGGCAGCACAAAAAAAGCCCCTAATGACAGAAGGGCCAAAAAAAAGAAAAAAAAATGGTGGTTTACTCTGGTCCTGATGCTATTTCTTTGAATATGGAATCACTAGGGTCAGAGTTACAAGGAACTGCTGCATGAACATTGTTCTACCTCACACTTTCTCAATCAGATGTTAAATTAAAAAGAAAACACTACAAGTTTTGAAATGTTGCAATTTGTTTTATAGGGTTGTTTGCTTGGCTGTGAAGTTTCTGATGCTAGACAAAATTAGAAGTGCATTCACACAAATATTTGCTGTATTCCGCAGACAAGCAGGCTGGATGTGGGCAGCTGAACAAGGTTATAGTATGACTGAGTTGTAGCTCCATGTAATTCCTATAGCAGCAGGAATGAATTAAAACAGTTTTTCATTATTATGAAGAAATCTGTAATTATTTTTAGACTTTGATCTGGTACCGTATGTCTCAATCTAGTGGGAAATACAAATATAGAGAATCCACATCTCATATAGAATAACAGCATTCACAAGGGGTAATAATGAGACAGGGAAACCCAAGTGTAAAATCTACATCTTTAATGTATCTAGTAGCAGAGAAGTATTAGTATTTTATTACAGACATTTAAATAAAATTTACAGCAACTTTATGGACAGCACTTATCTACATTTGTACATCAAGTTACTTTTGGGAAAGTAAGTCCTATGCATGAGTAAACTAAAGCATGGAAGAGTAACAGAAGACCTAGTATGTCCTGGACCATAATTATACCATTTCTAAGTTCTCTTTATTTAAAAACAGAGTAAAGATAATTTATCTCATTACTGTTTCCTAAATTACCCTCAACGTGCTATAAAAGTGAGCTGCCACAAGGCTGAGTTAGGAATTTTGAAGGGGAACAAATATTTCAGAAACTTAAGACAAACTTTTCTGTTGAAATTTTATATTTACTCAAAGTACCAAAGGAAACAGTTTCACTTTCCGCTTGCTGAAGATGTTTGGGTAAATAGCTCTAGAGGGTCTTCTTTCAAGGGTTTTAAATGCACTTCTGCAAGCACACTGACAAACCCCTTTTAAAAGCAGACTCGACAAGTTTCATCGTTCTTGACTTTGAAGTGATTTATCTTAGGTTTCCTTTTGAAATGTTTCTTCCAAATTTTCTAACCATGTTCGAGTTTAGTTTATGGATGTTTTTTTTGTGCCCTAGAGAAAAAAAGATACAGAAATGCAGTACAAGTATAGAAACGAGTTTTCACCATTCATTCAACTTACAAAAACTTACTGAAAATCATAACCAAGGGAAAGAAAATTTACTCTTGAAACATAATTTAAAATACAGTAAAGATACATTATACCTTGGGCTTAGAAGCTGATTACCAAGTTCCATGACAGGTGCGCACATGTGGTTATCAGATGAAGTCCTGAATAAATGCTATACTCACTCTACAAGTCTCTTTCCTGCCTTTCTTGTATAACTGATTTTCTTACTCTGGATTTTTTCCACAGGGGGTTCAAACTTTGACCATGACCCTGGACTCCACCAAGTGCTGCCATGACCTCTTCTACCTGCTTGCTTCCTGCTCACATGAGACCTTAGTTTTGGAGGCACAGAGTTTCTTTTAATTTCTGTAACTGCTCAGTTAACAACAGTCACCTTCTTTCTCACTGATGGCCCTTTATTTTTCATTTGTATGCTGTTAGCTGAAAAAGGTGAGCTGAGCATGATGGTGCCTGCCGTGATCCCAGCATTCTGGGAGACTGGGGCAGGAAGACCAGAAGTTCAAGCCCAGCCTAGGCAACTTGGCAACTTCCTGAGATCCTGTCTCAGAAAAGGTCTGGGTATATATGTCAGTGTAAAGGCCTTGGGTTTAAACAGTACCACAAAAAAGGACTAAGGAAAACACCTCCTAAAGAGAGTCTCCATTTTTACTTTTCTAGCAATTTCTGATACACATTCAGGTATTTTCCAACTGACATTCTAATGCACATAAAATATCACTGTCTTTTAATTCCTCCTTCTAAGTGCTCCTTTGTCCCTAAGAATCTATAATTTAAAAACCCTATTGTTAGCTTTCTTCTTCTTTGGCAAGAATAGTAGGTTAGTGTTATCTACCACTTTTCCCTCCATAGCAATTTTTTTCTAACTTTGCTTTAAATAAAAAAGAATTTGACTTATTTTTTTACCATTTCTAGATAAAATAAAACCAAATTCCCATGATTTGAGAATTTTCATACGTTTATTATTTAGTTGCAGAATTATGACATCTTGAAACGTTTTCAGAGGAGACAAATGGGGCAGTAATGACCCACACCAACTAGAGATACACAGTGGCCAGCGTTATGAAACACAGCATGCGACACCAAAAAAACTAAGCTTCATTTTAGGATCTGGGTATTTGACTTAAATTTGAATTAAGAGGTATTTACACTGAACTTAAGGTAAACAACTGCCACTGGCTACTATGGGAAATAAACAGCAAAATTTTGGCAGTTTTGAGAAATTTTATGCAAAAAAAAAAGAAAAGCACTGACAAAGAAAAAAAAAGTTTTCATGTTATTCATGGAAACATCATTTCATGAGACCCACACACTAGGTGCTACAAGTTCCTTCCAAGAAGAAACCAGATCGGATCCTACAGTATTTATCTTTGTGTTCACTACGGGACCTAGCACAAGGCGAACACTTAG
This sequence comes from Dinomys branickii, assembly GCA_004027595.1. NCBI lineage: Eukaryota > Metazoa > Chordata > Mammalia > Rodentia > Dinomyidae > Dinomys > Dinomys branickii. Next base: position 14,263 of record PVLD010021426.1, read on the forward strand.
GAAATAGGCACTTCTGAATGAAGCCTTTAGAGCAGCATCACAGAGACAGAGGTTTGGACAGCATGATCTAGAAACTGGTGGGCGAGATCTGCCTCTCAGTCAACTGAAGGGCCTCTTCTGTCACTCCCACGTGGTGCTGAGGGGACGCAGTCACCTTCTCTATTATCTTCTTCAACTTGCCAATCAATGTTATAATCACTGGGTACAAATAGAAGCCAGTACAGTAATTACACAAGTGAGTGAGAGGCCAAATTATTAGAACAGGTTAAGAGGAAAACTACAAGTGGGTATAGTTTATAAAATACACTTAATTAGCTTATTAAATAATACATTTGACTATTTGCTGAACTATTTACCAATTCTGCGACACGAGGCAGCACAGGTAACAGAAGGGACCAGAATACAGAGCTGCGAGATCTGGTTCTGAGTTCCAGCCCCACCATGGTCTTAGACATGGGTCTTACATGCTGTCTTAAGTCTCCTCATCTATAACATAGAGATAATGACACTGTTCTACTGTGTAACAAACGTGGTTAGTAGTACATAAATGCAAGTTTTTAAGAAAATGTTGTAAAAGTTAAAAAGTATTGTTGTATGTTAGAAAATCATGTCATTAACAAATTCGGTATGAGACATACCTATGGTTGGTCTGTTTTCTTGTAAGAGCTTATTGCTTGAATTGTCTTGTCGAATACGTTTGGCAAATCCATGATTTTCTTCGGCAGTTAAAGGATTACTTGATGTGGAACTTGAGGGGGAAAATTATTATTTTTAGTTAAGAAGTTTTTATATCTTTAAGTTCTAATTCATGCTTTGTATGCAACACTGATAAAAATCAGAAATACGAAGTTGTGAAATCTCATCCATCAGTGGGAGGCACTAGAGACATTCTCCACATGACACCTTTTCAGGTCAGATGCTATGACCACACATGCATGTAACAGTGCTGTAGCCGGGTATTTTGAGGTCACTCTGCTGAAATGTAAGTGATCAGTGCTACTTGCAGAGTAGAGATAGCAGCACATGGTCACAAATGGTGAAAAACTAAGCTCTTGTTTATCAAATTGAAGCAAGAACCCTCGTGTGGGGGATGGAGACAACTGAGATGATCTGGAAATTTGTGTTTGACTTGAGACAGGAATATTTTAGAAGGTTGTCACAATTAGTTGTAATTACAGAAACTGCAAAGTATAACCTATTTTCATTTAATCCATCTTCAGAACTGTACCCAGGCACATGGTTATTTAAGAGGTCAAATTCTAACTCAACTTGAGCTGACATAGTCAGGCTTGGAGACTGAAAGGGGGGAGAACATCTCTCTTGTACATTGACTAATGTCAACCAATTTTAGGGATTCTTTTTTTTTCTTGCTACTAAAGATACTATACATTTTACAAACTGATGCTGACCTGACTGTCAGCTGCTTTTAACAACTAAGGGCTCCTTTGAATGGCAACAACTTGCCTTTCTGATCATTTCAATCATGCAGTGAACCAGCAGGAGTGTATGTTTGATGAACAGGGAAAAGATAGGCTAGCTATGTGCTCACCGCAAACAGTCAGAAATGCCAAGCTCTGGAGCACACTGAATGGGGAGAACAGTAACTTCAGTGGTGCACCTCAGTTTTCCAGAGCCCTGAGAGGAGTGAGTATGGTGTACAGAATGCGCTCCCTGCATGTGCTCTGTTCAGAAGTACAGGCTGCCTGACCAAAATGGTTATGAAGTACTAGTGCATATGAGCAACACATTCAATTGTAGAAATGTTTTATTCCCAGATAGTCCTAAAATTACTACATTTCTATCTGGATGATTACACATTGTTCTTGACTTTATTTCTTCAAGTATACAGATCAATGTCAGTAGTTACTTTTAAGAAGAGATAAAATATATTTATAATACAGTTGTCTTTATTATTGTATGTATGAGTCTTTACTTGGTTAATTCTAGGACCTCACTTTTTACTTGTAGCATACTTGCACTTGAAAATTAAGTTTCTGCATAAATCTATTTGATTAAAACTCATACTTCTAGGAATAAAATCCAAGCAAATAAAATAAGTTGCATATTTATATATAGGTCAGATACAATGAAACATTTTTGGGATTTATATAAAATAGTCTGCTGATGAAATCTTTATAACATATAAAATTTAAAATAATAAATTTAAATTGTGTTAAAGATATTGATAAAAAAATCTAAAGATTCTTCCAATTGTGTACAAACTATATTTCTAGAACTATTAATAAAAGTAAACTTTTGCTCCGTTGTTTTTATAGAATGGTTCTAATTAATAAACAACACATCTCATATTCTTTCAGCTGAAAACAAATTTCTAACTGGAATGACTAGACAACTAGCAACAACAAAATCAAACAACCAAATAAACACAAGCAGAAATCCAAAACTAACTGATACAATTATAAAACAAAAGTAATGTCCACACTGTATGACCTTGATCTATACATTTAGGAGGTCAATTAGCTCATTCCAAACAGTTTACCCCAGTGCTGTTAGATACACTGTTAAGACTAAATATAGAGTATCCCCAAGGTTAAGCAACGAGAAAAACCTGCTAAGGTTTTGGACTATTCAGTGCTTTTAGACTAATTTTTTTTTCCAGAGGAAAAAAAACCAATAGAAATACGATGCATATACATAGAAACTTCGCTTCTTTATTTTTAAAAACAGAATATATGCTTGTGCGCACACCAAATAAATATATACCTCACCAAATATATATATATATGTGTGTGTATGTGCGTGTGTATATATATACATATATATATATAGGCATTTATATATATATAAAATGCTTCTTTGTGGAAAATACCAGTTTATTACTTTAAGCTCATGTAGATTTAATTAGGGAAAAGGAAGATTAAAAAAAGTAATTATGTACATTTTTAATCTCTTTTAACCTTCCTTAATGGCAGGATCTAATTATTGGTACCAGAGGGAATGTAAAAAGAGTAATTAATAGGCTGTGAAAAAAAATGAAGTATCTTTCTTTATGTGTTCTTTAATAGTACACAGTATTAGTTGCTCATGTGGAAGGCCTTTAACTCCCCTAAGCCAACTCCAAATACACACTTTAAACACCTAGACATTTCTTGCAAAAAATCCTGTGATCTGATAATGACCAAGTTCACACCTGAAGATTATGTACAGCTGTAATGCCCACCACGTGTAGTAAATGTAACAGAGTAAAGACCCAGAACCTGACACAGGGATGAGTGACAAACTGACGTGGCGCACATGAGTGGCGCACGGATGACGAGGGGACAGCAGCCACCCGGGCTTCTTCCTGAAGTGACTAAGTCTCACACATGAGACAGACTAATCATGCAAGCGAAATGCCTGGCTTAGGAAAACATGCTACTTCTTTATCCGCAGAGTATGATTCCAAGACCACCAGTGGAAAATGAAGAATACTGAACCTAATAGGGCCTGTATCTTTTCTTGTGTATATTTATGATAAACTGTTACATTTTCTTTAAAGGAAGCGAGCAACGTATGGCTTCTCTATGGCATGTTTAAATTGCTAGCATCACTATCCTTCGGCTCCAGGAAAACTGGTAAGTAAAATTAGCGTTAGCTGAACAAGCGCTGAAATCCCACGGCAGCTGATCTGATCACCAAGACACTGCTAAGGGTGGGATAACGAATCATGCCGGCAGCAGGATGGGGAGGGCCAGTGGAAGATTTCACCATGCCTCTCAGAATGACACACAACTGGTAAGACTTCTAAACTGATCATTTCACTGGAATTTTCCACTGAATATTTTCAAGCCTTGGGTGTCTGTGGGTAACCGAAACTACCGAAAGTAAAACCATGAACAAGGAGGGAGGCTGTCAAGCAAACCCTTAGATGTCATGCATACTCAGAGAGAGTTAAGAAAAAACAACGCAGGGACTTCGGATTAACAGCACTTCACGTTCTGCTGTGCTTGGGTTTTGAGAGGCAAAGGCAGATCTGAAGTTCACAAGTCAGAAGATACACTACGGAGTACGAGTAAGTATGCCTTCTCTTAAGTCATTTCCTGCAGTCCATATGACAGCAGATCCATGGTAGAAAGAGGAAGTTTAAAAAGACCAAAGGAGCCACACCTGTAAGCCCAGCACGCAGGAGGCTGAGGCAGGATTGCCACCTACACAGCCTGAACTGCATAGTGAGACCCTGTCTCAAAAAAGCAAAAATAAAATAAAATAAAATAAAAAGATCAAAGGCCTGATACTTAGATCTTTATAGTAGTGTGGCAAAGAAAGACTGGCAGAGAAAGTCAGATCCACTTTACAGTAATTCAGTGCATTCTGTCACCATGTTCATTTTGGAGGACATGAAGATGTGTGATGGAATTCAGGCTCTGTAACTCAGCATACTCTTGGGAGTAAAGTTGTTTTACTGCCGTGTACTGCAGTATGTTCTCTTTGGGTTAGTCGTGCATGTAGTATGCAGCACTTCTCAAACGTATGCTGTCTTCTCAGTCTGCAAACACTAGTAGTCGTCATCTTCTCAAACACTGTTTTCCATTTTCTTTTTGTAGCTTCCTTGCACTCAGAATGCTCCCATCCCAGACCTCTGGAACTGTGTCCGCTCTGTCTCTTCTACTGCTTTCTACATTCTCCATCTGTCCTCTTCTGCACATGAAGACACTGGTATACTGAATCACCAAGCTTTGAATTTCAGTGAATTCTACCCTTTCAGTTCTACAATATCGGTTTGACTCATTTTAAGAGACTCCAGTTCTTTGTCAAATTTTCTACATTACCTACTTTGCTGAAATTAACCACAGTTAAAAATTTAAAGTTGTTATTCAATACAGTAAGTCCCTGACTTACAAATGAGTTCCATTCCGGAAGAATGTTCCTAAGTCCGCTTTGTTCCTAAGTCTGACAAAGTGAGTCATACACCTTTCATACAAATATACAACCAAGTCATACACCAAATACACACACAAAAATACAGTAAGCCCCTGGCTGTACAGTAGCACTGTCCATTATCACATTGTAAATACCCTGTAGCACAACTGTGACAATGTCCAGCAGACACGTGAGCTACTTCCGTGATTTGTTTGCGTCTACAAATGTTCCTAATGTGTGATTGTTTGTATCTGTGAAAGTTCACAACTTGAATGTTCGGAAGTCAGGGACTTACTATAATCCCAAGTAATCCCAAGCTCGGTAGCATTTCATGGCTTCTCTATTTTTTCTTCCTATTTGTTTTTAGTCATTTGACTGTGTTTCTTGGCATACTTAGCATAGCCCTTCAAGGACCTGAAGTAAACTGCTGGGTGTCTGACAGAGCCTTTTCTTTATTATGCTTACTAACATAGTTTTGTAGCCCAGCCCCAACAGAATGTCACAACACTGCTTCGTACTACAGTCTCTCAGCAGGTACTTTCAGGTTGGTTTCTGAGCTGGTCAGTCCGTAGTTTAGAAAGTGGCAAACTCTGAGGACAAGAGCTACACAAATGATTGCGTCTCTCCAGCTCAGTAAGTGCTCAGCTGCTGCGTACTTGCATGCCGCGAGTAGAAGAGGTGGAGAAGCCCAGTGAGTGCCCCACAGCGTGTCTGCCCTTTCCCTGGGCTCTTAGACCCTTGGCTCCCGGCCGCCCTGTTCTTTCCCAGGGCCTCCAGTCAGCCGTTACCATACTTAATCCACCGGATGGCTTGGTCTGATGCAGCTACACTGTCACAGCCGGAACCAGCACATTCCTCACTGCACTGTATTTTTGCCATTTGTCAGAATCCACTAAAATGTAATTCTAGGATGAAAGAAATTCTGTAGTATTTAAAAGGACAAATAACTAAATGAGTAAAATATTGCTACCAGAAGAAAATTTAAAGTTCAGTGACATTTTGAAAGCTAGGAGACTTTTCAATTTATTTTTAATAATCTAAAAGGCGGAATATTTTATGTAAATATCAAGTGAAATATGTGGGCTTCATGATCTCCCTGCGATAACGTAAGTGCAGGGCCTCTTCACAGTGATTTAGCCCAAGTGTGCTTAGATGTGAACTGCCAACCTAATTACAGAAGTAAAGAGCATTGAGGGAAAGGTCTGAAGCCGAGACAGAGGCAGGTGACTGTGTGACTGTACCTCGCTAACTTCCGTTTCTTCTTGGCGGCAGCTGTCATGGCCATGTAGGACGGAATTGCGCTTGACACGGGCAGAGGGTGTGTGGCTGAGAGCGAAGACGGGGCAAGCCTGTCATGAAACAGTGAAAGATAAAAAATAAAGATAGTAACTCTGATTTATACTGCAAAGACAAAAGGCACGGATAACTCTCTAGAGAACAGTGTCCTTTACTATAAAATTTCCCTCACTTGTGCTAGGGATTTTGTTTTTTAAATACCATAGGCAGAGGTGCTATTAAGAAATTTCTGTATTCCCCACAGCACAGAAGGGGGTGACCATGCAGATGAACGAACGTTTGCTGAGATAACATACAGCCGATCGCTCCTCAGATGTATGACGATTTCAGGGTAGGCTGAGCTGGATGAACGTCAGTAGAAACTGCAATGTCCCTTGGTGGAGACGCTAATGAGTAACAGAGAGGGTGGTAACCCGGCAGCGAGGGCCTGTGTTTCGGAGCCATAGAGTACAAGGAACACACTGTACCCTAAAGTCTCATACAGCTTAACGAAGGTCAAGTGACACAAGATACCAGATTTAACACTTTTAGTGGATTCAAGCTCAGATAATGAACTTAGTGTAAACAAAATACTGCTTTGTAATCAGGGTAGCACACTTGATCTAAGAAATAATATTACTAAAGAAGAAAAAAGGAAGACAAGTTCAAGGGCTGTGTTTAAAAAAGAAAAAAGAACTCGCACACATTTTCTTTTTGTACCTTTCTAAAACGTTTTTGTGGTTTGGTAATGCCTGTTGCTCGGGTAGTTTACCATTCAGGCTCCTGACATCTTCACAGACAGTGAAGGTTGAGTCCAAATTGGCCTGTGCACGTCCTGCTCTCCAGTGAAGAGGGGTGTCTGTCTCATCTGCTGTGGCCAGAGAATAACCACTGCTGCCATGTGAGCTGACATCTGGGAAGCTGGCAGTCTGTGGGCACAGTTTTACCAAGGCCACTGGAGATGGACATGGGGCAGTTTTTCTATAGTTCTCTGGAGTATACAGAATAGGCTGAAGTTCTTTGGTGAGAGAGTCATTGAGCTGGACAGTTTCAGACTTTTCGGTAGGTTTTGCTTGCAAAGGGGAAGGCATTAATTTTCTTCGAGTTCTTCTGTGTGGAGGAATTTGAAGCAGATTTGATTCACCTGAAGGTGTGCCTGTTCAATAAAATAAAAAAGTTCAATCCTATTGCCTGATTTGGCAATACCATTAAAAACTGCTAACAATATAGTACTTTTCTGCCAACAGGATAGAAATTTGAAAGAAAATAAGTTAAAAAGGAAGAAAATACGGTTTAATGCTCAAAACCCTTCAATAAAGCTAACTTATTAGAAACTTTATAACAAAAATAATAAATTGCTAATATTAATACCAACTTACAAGTATTACTCAGTGTCTTGAGACACCGAGAAATCATTAAAACAACTTTCTAACCAAGCCTATCAATTCACAAGCAACTTCCAACTTTCAGGCTTGAGTTTAAGACAAAAGAAACATACTTAGCATTTGTACACAAAGAGATCAGTACTTGTCGCATTGTAGCATATCACCTGACTGCTTGTCTATGTTAACAGGAATGGCTGTAACAATAACACCCCGGGCTAACGGAAGAACTGCATGCTATGATGACTGGTATATGGCTGTCTCAGCGTACTAGTTGCTTGGTTGTCTCCATATCATACATACCTCAGATTTGCAAACATCAGATTTAATGCAAAAGGTAAATGAACACAATTGCAAGGGTTTGGGCATTGTAACTCGTACCGCTCTGTGAAAGCCTGTTTCTCAAATGTCCTGACGATCTCTTCTCCAGCCTCTGCAGCTTTCCCAAATCACTCCTACCACTCCAACATCTGTGTTACCCCCTTCCTCCTTCCAGGAAATGTGTATGATTCTCTAAGGAGCATAATTCACCCTCTAACCCACATTTTCTCTTATTTCTTTTTACCACTACTTTCTCACATATCTAGGTCTCAACTAGTTTTCTCTTGAATTTGCTGACCTCTATGAATCTCACTTCTCTTACATTTGTAGCTAAAACATAGCACGGTGTCATTCTTCTCATTCAAGGCTTTTAGTAATCCTTAACAGAAACAAAATATCCAGACATTTTTAGCAAAACAATTTTTGATCCTTACTCCAAATGAAGAGACAAACTGTTTTGTTAGAAAGAATCTAAGTTTGGATTCCTATAATACTAGATACACTTAAAGTACTTAAATATTTAAGCACACAAACATCTCTCATGCCTGTTACTAATGCTGCACATGGCGCACCAAGTACACATGTGACAGTGTACTTCACAACCCAGTTGTGCTTGCTCGCACTTGGTGACTGAAAATTCCCATCTACTTACCTCACGGTGGCTAACAGGAAGGGCCTTATCTCGGAGCAGATGCCCAACACAGAAACCAGAATTTATTATTTCTGCCATGTTTTCAAATCATGAAGTAAAACTCCCAAATGATGTTATATTCACTTTATTATGGTAATGCTAACTTAAACAGAGTAAATTTCACATATTTCAATAAAGCAATTCAAATTTTCAACCAAGTCAAAAAATTACATATATATATATATAATAAGTCACCAATAGCATATGCAGTTTCTTGTTATGTTAGTTGGCAATACGGCTAGGTTGACAATTACCCTCTAGGAAACACAATTTAAAAACAGGAAGAAAAATATGATCCCTGTTCTACTAAGGAATTTCACTTTTCTGAGAACTAGATAAATGAGATCTAGATCTTAAAATAATTTTCCACTCCCTTTAACATGACATTTGTCAAATTTTCCATTACCAGATATTTTTATACTAATGCTGCAGTGTAGAGACAGTTACTTTTCTCCACTGTGCTGCTACCACCAATTTGGTGGCTATTAATAGCTGGAAGATTAACTTCTTTTCCCGTGAGAGGCAGCAGGGGTATGGAGGATAGAGAACTATATCGAGGGTAGGGAACTGAACCAGCAGTCAGGAGACGTGGATTCTATTTCTAGCATCACCCACGACGCACTTAGTGACCTTGGGCAAACTTACTTAAAGCACTGTGGGCATTAAACCCCCCAGTGAAAAAGGGACACCATGTTTTTATGGAAGGGAATTTTCTAGGAGTAGATGGCAGGAACACTTAGGGTTCAAAGGAAGATCTCAAATAGAAATATGCTTCAACTGTTAGCATTACAACTTTCATGGGAAAGGTAATTTACTTTCCATTTATCCACCAATAACTACCTTACAATGATCTCTAAAACAGTACACTTCAAACACTTGTCTGACTCTCAGTTGATCAGATAAGCAGTGTATCAAAACTGTGATATAAACCAAATTATTGTTAAAATGAGAACATGTGTTATCTGCACAAATGCAGGTTTTATAACAACATTCAAAAATTGAGAACAAAACAGAGCACACAGGTTCATCCAGAGTCACCATTTCTCTTGTATATATCCAGAGGGGCAGTCTCAGGGTGGTGACCAGGCAGGGTCCCCCTGTATCGACCAAATGTTTCCCGATGGCTCATACAGAACACAAAAATGGAAAGCTTCCCCCAAGACACTGAAGAAATAACCACCCGGCCTCTGGGATAATCTAACCACAAATTCCACCCTGAATTCAGGATGACCACACTAACAATCTGTCAGTGGAAGGAATAGTCATGTCACAATGGTACATCTTCAGCTATAGCTTTCTGGTCCTACAGCAGGAGAAACACGGCGATGTAGTGGCTAATAGGGACAAATATTACTTTATTGGGCTTGAAAGAAGACATGCTTCAGACATATAGCATGTACAGAACGTAAGTCTAAAAGGTTCTCTACTTTTTTAATCCTCTTAATTGTTCAATTCAAAAAAATAATACGAAGAGAACAAAAGGCCAATGCAGGACTACCCAAGGCTGACTAGTTGCTAAGAAAGGTTCTGGAGCTGACTAGAGTGAAAAAATAGAGTTTAGATTTAGGTAAAAATTAAACAGTCAATCCACGGTAACTAACATAAAAGGATCAAGATTCCACTTGTTATTTTTTTCTTTTATATTATTATATGTTTACATTCCTTGTGTGGAGCTGGTACATGTACGTAACACATCTTAATTCTTTTCCTTTCATCCTAAAACATGTAATAACCACCTAACATTTCATTTTGAATGTAATTCCTAGGATACACAAGAGCACTGGGTCAGGGACACTAGCGGTCATCAGCTGTAAGAACTAATGGGTAAGCTGGCTCCATGTCTGTTAAGAGATGTACTGTGTAGTTTTCCATCAGAAGAAAAGGGTGAACGGTAAATTTCCAGAACAGCAGCTTTGGGGTAGTTGTCCTGATTCAGTTTTGTAAAACAATCTCTTAGGATTCCACAATTCTTGGGCCAACAGTGTAGAATGATAAAGAAAGAAGCTGGAGGGAAAATACAGTCCCCTTGCAAAAGTCCAGAAGGAGAGGAATCAACACAGTTGCAGGCTCAGAACAAGAGACCCTTATAGAAAAGATAATCACTGAAATACCCTAGCAATGTAGATGCTACACAGGGGGGACAGGGAATTAAAAATGCATTCTTGGAAACTGGGATAGGCAAGACTGGCAGCAACTCTGGAGGACAACAGGTCTTTCCTCCAGTTGAAGGAACCAGCTCAGTGCACCATGCGCTGGAGCAGAGGAGGTAGTGGGAAGCAATGTGTCTTAGAGTTTCTGATTTTGCTGTTTCTAAAACATCTTTTTGGGACTTTCATACACCCACATACTATAGCTATACTGCACTTCTCCTGTCTTGCAGTAGTTATGACCCAGTGGATATAAGTGATAATAACATGCGTCATATCAAGATATTCACAAGAAGAAGTCACTCTACTATTTTTAATCCAGGATGATCATTTGTCTTATTTATGAAAGGAAAAAAAAAAAAAACCTTGGGCAAGAGCAACAGAGGACTGCACCTTGTAAAGAATCATGCCAGGTGTAGTGGCACACACTTGCAGTTCCAGCTACTCAGGAGGCTGAGAAAGGAGGATTCAGAATCCGAGGCCAGTCTGGGCAGATTAGCTGGACACTGTCTCAAAATAAGAAAATGAACATGAGCGGGGATGTAGCTCAGCGGGAAGCATAAGGCCATGGGTGGGGGAATTCACTCTTCAGTATCCAAAATTCATTAAGCCATGCTCCCACCGCGCAGGTATTGGGGACGGAACGGTAAATAAGAGCTATAAAATCGTAGTTTTGAAGGGAGAAGATGGATGATAACAAATAAATTAATTTGATGATGGCTAAGTTATGAAAGTAGAGAATGGAATAGAATGACGAGAGATGAGAAGGGTAAGGGAAGGCTATTCCAAGATGGGGTCAATGATCTCGGGCCCAAACTGCTATGCAGAAAAATCTGGGAAAAAGAGGCGGAGTAAATAATAAGTACACAGACCTGGAAGGGGATCATCCGTCTGCTGAGCTCAGGAGAGCAGGAAGCTCCCACGACGAGGTGCGGTAAGGGAGAGAGCACAAATGAAAAGCCGAGACAGAACCCTTATACCGACCAGGTGAGGACTCCGATTTATCCCGGGCACAGAGGAGGAGCCGGAGGATTGGAGTGTGAACACGGGGCGGGCTCTGCTTGCGGACTGGAGGGTGGAGCTTGAGCAGGGAAGAGCGCGAGCGGGGGCCAGCGCCAAGGCTACTGGCACAGTGCACGCAGGCAATACTGAGGTGGCCGGTAAGCGCGGCGGGGCGGTGACAGTGCTGTGACCACCAAACCGCCAGTAAAACCAGGCCCTGGACATCCATCACACACTTACCGGCACGAGCATGGGAGGCAAGGGGTGAACATGCGGCACTCACACGCAGTCACCCTCGGGATTCGTGCGGATTAGGTCCACACTACCCTTGAATCTCAACGCTCACTCAAGTCTCTCAAGCATAAAATTGAGTAATATTTGTACATGGCCTCCACGACTTCTTCCCTGTACTTTAACTCATCTCTTTAGATTAAGTACTTAGAGTTCCTAAAACAATACTATACAGATTAAGCCACCAACAACTGTCATCTGTCCGTGTTTAGTACAGACACATTTTCTCTCTGCACATATTTTTGATCCAAGGTCGATGAATCCAAGGTGGAAGGCTAACTATTAATTCTACACAAGTGTGTTAATAGGAACTGACAACTCTCCCTGAGGTCACATTCTGTACACGTTATTCTTTTAGCTTTGCCATTCCTCGTTCTACGACCACTCGCTCCTCGCCACTTTTGCACACCAGGCTTGAGTTCCTGCTGTCTCCATGGAAGCTCTGATCCAACTAACTCCAGACATCCTGGGATCTGCTTCTTTCCCTCTCAAGTTGGATGCTCATGTACTGCAGGCAGCAAAAACTCTTTGGGATTTGAAGATGTGATTCCCTACTCAGACATGATATATACAAAAGGGCTAACTGTTACACTCCTAGTACCTCGGTAATTATTGTATTCAGTTCTTTAAAAACAAATCAATGCATTTTAATACATGTTCAATAAAACTTAAAAATGCAAAACGTAATCTTTTAATGACTGTATTTTGACTCAACAAGATTTTTTTCTTTTTGGCAGATGAGGAAGTTAGGAAGTCAAAGAATACTTGAAGAACTTCTCTCTAGCGGAAATGGTACTTGATGGGCTTTCTTTTTCATTGTCTCATTAAGAAATACCCATAGCAGGAAACAACAGATGAAAGATAGCCAGGTAACACAGGCAGGAGCATCTAGCTTTTCATCCAGATTCTTTTTTAAAATGACCACAGGATGAAAATGGGAAAGCTTTGGTTAAGTGTTGCTGCAGAAGAATATCACCTGTGTACTAGGAAAGTATAGGACTTTCTAAGGGCTCTGTGTAGCTAGGAATTGAATACAGGAAGGCACAAAGGAGAGTAACTTATAATAATCCCTATACTTCATCCTTTAGTGCTATCTCAGGAAATTAAGAAGACAGTGGCAGATATCACTAAAGTCCCATAAGTTAGGGCTGGCATGAGGTAGGTAGGATGGGGAGAGAACATGAGATCAGGCCACGGAATACAGAACAAAGGTAATGTCTGAGGACTGGCAGTGGCACTACTAAGATGCCCCATGACCTACCTGTAGCTCAGCTACTCCACAGAAGAAAGGAACACAAGACAGAACGTGCTCACCCAGGGGGGCTGAGACAGGACATGTGGATGAGATGCTCTTGGGCAAACCAACAAAAGTTCTACCTGACAGTACCTGTGACACTGCTTCCATGTGCATGATGCTGTACTGTTGGATCTGTGAACAATAACACATTTTCCTCAATTCTTTTCTTCCCCCGTGGGAAAAGCTTGTTAAATAAAGCAGCATATACATTTTATGTACAGCATGATCTCAATTTTGACAAACCAGAGAAAGGAAGAAAGTCAAAGTATACAAAGACAAACCCCACAAGCAAAAAAGGCAGAAAAAGCCAGAGGTCCAAATGAAATATGAAAAATTCATCAACTTCTTAGATAGATTACAGCTGAGAAAATTTGTTTTATACAATAGATCTATATTGCTTTTAGAAAATTACAAATCACAACATATAAAACAAAATGAAAAATCCAGGAGCAATGTTGGAGAAGGGGCAGGTAGGAAGCCAGTAAGAAGCAGGTTTTTCAGGCTTCAAGAGCTTGGAGGGCGGGGACTTTCAGAAAGCCTGGGGCAGAGGTGACACAGAAGGGACTGAAAAGGTACCAGGTGGAAAGCAGGCAGACCAGATTTCCCTCCCTGCTTGCCCTGACCACTGATGGCCACCCCAGGCCTGGCCTTACTCTGTGCAAAGGCCAAGTTTTGTTTCTCGACAAGTTGTAGACTGAAGGGGATTAAATATTTATTTATTATTTAATTAACATTGAACATATGCAGATTCCTGTCTCCATTCTCTAAAAGTCCTGGGAGCTGGGTTTATATAGCCCCTAAGTGGGGAATTAAGTTCTTTTTAAGTGAACTATAAAATGAAAAAGACCTAGATACTGTCATTGCTAAGTTTCCCTAAATTTGATAGTTTTCTGGAGAACACAATCAGCAAAGCTTTGTTTAAGGGTCCTGCCCTGACCTTTATAATGCTTATCCATTACCAGCTCAGGAAAGATTTAAAAAGATCTATAGGATGCTTTAAGGGATCATCTACCACATTAAAAATGTACATTTTTGGGTAGATTGGTTAGTATCCTATTAATCTGTTCCGGCATTATGATTACACATTCCCACTTTAAAAAGCTTGCTTACCACAGACAGACACAGGCAAAAACATTTTGTTGAGATGGTCAAGTTCTAGATGCTTCTAAAAAGATTTCACCATTTTTAAAATTAACTGTAAATATAGTGTTGCAGTGATGAGACAAAGAACAGAAACATTTTCATTATTAATAGTCCAGATTCTCAACATTACAGGAGTTGCACTGTGAGTGTATTCACATCTGTGTTTTAGGAGTACTGTGTAGTACAAAGTATGTGGTTAAGGCCTGGGATGTTGCGCAGCAGCAGAGTGCTTGCCTCGCATGCATGAGGCCCTGGGTTGAATCCCAAGAGCTGGGGAGGAGTGCGCCACACAGGCCACAGCTTAAACACAAAACAAAATCAATGAAAGCTGTAATAAAAAAAGAATTAATTTTTCCTGACTTACTAAATTACTTAGTGGTTACAACAAATTATGAATAAATATTTGGTGCATTTAAATGCCTAGCAAAGAAGTAGAGAAAGTTTAGATATTCATTTCCCATTTTCTATCTCTTTCAAATTTCTAGGATTTTAATACTAGTGTATAAAAGCAACAAAGGCATTTTTTACATTGATAATGAAATACAAAGAGTCTGATAAAAGAAGTATATGAAAAAAACCTTCGATAAATTGACTGCATACACTTGTACCTTAAGGGAAATATATAAAAATGCATTTACTGGCTTAGATCTACCTATAAATGTAATCTAGTCTAATATTTGTCTGTTTCAAATATTTCATTTTTTTCAAAGAAGTGTATCCCATAGATGTGGCTGAAGACTGAACTGTTTCTCGAGAAAAAAGTTTCTTCATGTCTATCTTCCTAAAAATATTACTAAGGAATATTGATATTTTTATAATTTTAAAATAATTTTTATTATAAAAATTTTCTTAAATGTAAATTAGAATTGTTACAGATATTTATACACATCACATTACATATAATGTACTTTTTACCTTATTCTGCTAATTAAGTAGACCAAGACAGAAGAAATAAGGTAGTAAGCTAAATGTTTCTCATAGGTAGAAATAGTGTTTATACATAGATGAGTCAAGAAATAGCACAACACAGCACAGAGGAACACTGGATAAACACTGGAAGGTTGCAATGAGGCATCGGCACGCATTTCTATAGAAAACAGAAATACTGTTTTACGTCTATTTTCTTACGAGTTTTGAGCAATATTGGTATATTTTTACATTTAAACAGTTCTCATAATAATAATTGTTCTTAAGTTAGTGCATTGAAAATGACAAATCATGTCCAAATAATTCCAAAACAAATGCCTGATTTTTATTCCAGCCCTATATAGGAGAAAAAAGAACGCTTCAACTTACAAATGTATAGGAGCAGAGACACTGAAAGAACCAAGTAATATATCCCCTTGCCCACTTTACGACAGTTCTACCTCACAGGAGTGCTACAGCCACCAGCTGGAGTCTCCACCCTAAGGGGCATCTAACCACTGATGAACTCGAGAAAAGAGAGCTGCGGGGCCAAGAACCTTCTCCACAGAATGAAATTTAGCATCGAGGCATCTTAGGGCGAATGTACATTTCTTAATTTGTAGTTTGTTTACATCCAAAACATGACACACTCAAAGGTGTAATATCAATCACAAGAGAGGTCTTCTAGTTTATTGCTCATTTACCTGGAGGTCAGTCAGGTAAACCGAGTGCCAGAAAGTAGTAACATGCATGATTAACATAATGACCCACACAAATCACATTCACTTCACAGACCCCAAATACGGGTAGATGGTAACACAGTACGTCTTCTCACAGAGGAGACGCCGTCATCTGACCGCTGTGATTAGAAGAGAAGATAAGCCTTTGTGATTTACGGCTGGGTTATAGAACAACTGAACATCTGCGTGAGCGCTAGGCCCAGGGTCCGATCTCCAGCACGCAGCACCGCTGGGCAGAGGCTCCCGCACTCATCATACACATGGAGCCATGTCGCTGCGCCTGTGTCAGTCCGTCAGTCTGAGAAAAGTACTCTGTACAATTAGTAAGGAAAGAGATAACTGAAAAACCAGGCAAAGCAAATGAAGAGGTAACTCAGAAGTAATTACAATTAGACTAAGCACAGGACAAGATGTTCACTATCATTATCCATTTACAATAGTGGATTGTATATAGTTACAACAGATACAGGGATGTAATGTGACAATACCAAATGCTTTTAAAATGTACATACTCCTTGATCTAGACATTCCACTTCTAGGGACTTAGCCTAAGGAAATAATTCGACAAGCTGCAAAACAAATACAAACAGATGTGTAATGGGGTGCAGCTTATAACAGCAGTAAAGTGAAAACAAAATAGGGTATCCGGGGAAGATGGCGACCAGGTGAGCAGCAAGGGAGCGAACCTCCTTAATAAACACCACCAGGTCGAGACAGACTTGGCGAGCGTGAATGCCGGGACCTCGGCTGGGAAGTTTAGACTGGGCGTATTTCTCTGAGATGCCGGGGGAGATGTGGTAGGGCGGACCAGGCTGCCGGGGCGAGACGTGGGAAAGCCCCAGACGCTGGGAGCCAGGGACGATCCGCGCGGGGAAGAAGCTTGGCTCGGTCCAAGCGCAGTGGGAGCGCGGCCGCCTCGGTCCCTCCCGCCTCCCGAGACGGTGCAGCCCCCCGGCGACTCCCGACAGAGATCGGCTTGCTAGCGGCGGAGACGCCCGGCAATCCCACCATTCGCGCGTGTCGGGCGGGCCGCGCGGAGAGCCCCAAGCGCCGGGAGCGGAAAGAAAGATTTACTGGGTCCTAGCGCCCTGAGAGCACGGACGGCTCGATCCCTCCCGCCTCCCGAGCCGGCGCAGCCCCCCG
>PVLD010021427.1:0-23613 GCA_004027595.1 Dinomys branickii
TCCACGCTGAGGCTGGGATGGAGCCTTGGGAATAGAGGCTGTGACTTCCTGGGGCTTGAAAGAGGACACTTCAGAGCTGAAGCACCGACCCCAAAACATTAGATTCTATCTTTTACCTCAACTGTGTTATGCAGATTACTCTTTCTGCACATCCTTCTCTCTGCATTTGCAGAGGTGATGTCAGGCCTCCTACTTAGCCGAGCTCACCTCCTTCCTGTGATTCTCACAGTCACTCATCCTCAAGCCACTCCCTTCTTTATGAATGAGTAAAACCCAGGTTTGGCTTTGGGTCAAGGCCTTTGTTCCAGACGGCCACCACTGTGGCTGGACTTAGGATTCTTTGACTCCCCATAACTACAAATATGCCTAAGTGTCTTTATTCTCACTATGGGTTGTGCTGAAAGTGGTAGATTAGAATTAACCCACTAGGATTCCAGTAACTTTTCATGGGATCACAAACGTAAACTCCCTGGGCTGCGACGAGGATGGGGAAGGGCTTGCTATACACCAGACTATAGAATGTTAAAGTACGCCCATATAAGGGAGACAAAAACACAAAAATGGTACAAAGCTGTGCAACTATGCCATGTTCAGAGCTCAGCCTTTGGACAGGAACCCTGTGAGTCGGCACGTGCATGAGTAGAGCTGCTCCCTGGGAAAAGGGCCTCGGGGTCCCGCCTCTCCACACGGACCCGCAGCAGCACGTCTACATGACAAACTGCACGGTGCTGAAAGCAATTCCTTTCATAACTGCCAAACCTCAGAACCGGTCAAGGTGTTCCTCAGGAAGCAGTGAACTGACAATAGCTGGATGTGGTGGCAGACGCCTGTAATCTTAGCAGTCAGGAGGCCAGGGCAGGAAAATCCCAACCTTGGGTTCATCTGGACTGCATAGTAGACTACAGAGCAAGATTCTGTCTCAAAATTAATTTAAAAGAAAATGAAAGAGAGAGGGAGAGTGGAAGAGGGGGAGAAAAAGGGACAGAGACTATCAAGTCATGAAAAGATAAGAAAGAAATGCAAAAATACATTTTACTGAGTGAAAGAAGCCTGAAAAGCTACATACTGTATGATCCCAACTACTGAATTGTGGAAAAGGTAAAATTACACAGACTGAAGTTCAGTGGTGGAGGACAGATGACTTTTAGGGGAGTAAAACTATCACGTATGATACTCTTGATAGATATGATATAAATTTGTCCAAACCCATAGACCAAGAATGCTTTCTAATATAAATCATGCTCTCTGGGTGACGACAACGACGTGTCCCTGGAGCTCATCAGTTGCAGTGACCGGCCCCTCTGGTGGAAACACCGTCAGGGAGACTGTGCATGTTTGTGAGCTGGGGCACACCAGAAACCTCTGTGCCTTCTTGATTCTGTTGTGAGCCTAAAACTATTCAAAAATAGATATCCTGTTTTTATGAGCACAATTTAAATACACACGACAGTCATATTCATCATACGGAATCCGTACCTGTGTATGTGTATCTTGATTCCTCTTTTTTCCCATTTCCCTACACTCTATTCAACCCTTCTCCTCCTCACTTACAAAGCCCTGCTTCCATTTTATCCTTCTTTTTTCATTTCCCTTTCTCCCCCCAGCTCTCATTTCCTTTTGAACAATTTCTTCCTGTTTCCCAGTATCTATTGCACGTTTTGGTCCTCCTGCACACTTTCAGTTCCTCACCCCAGAGACAAAGTGCTATTTACCCATGTTATGGTCTCAAGGCGTATCCATTTAGCTATAATGTCTCCAATTTATCCTTTCTGACTGAGCAGTACTCCACTGTATAAAAACCACATGTTTTTTATCCATTCATCAATTGATGGGTATTTGGATTGTTTCCAAGATTTAGAAACTGTGCTGCTATAAACAATGGCTGTGCATGCATCACTGTGGTATGATGCTTTTAATTATTTCGGGAAGATACCCAGGATACCCAGTAAGGGAATAACTAGGTGAAATGGGACCCTAGTCCTAGTTTCTTGAGAAATGTCCACACTGATTTCCACAGTGGATCTACCAGTCTACACTCCCACCAACAGTGGAGAAGGATTCCTTTTACCCCTTGGACTGGGTCCCTGGGAGTACCTCAACGGGGCGGGGCCCAGTGGTCCGTGGGGGTAATCCCTTGGATCCGATCAGGCCTCCGGGAGCCCCTTGTACCGGGACCCAGGGAGCGCCTCCACAGGGCAGAGACCGGCAGTCCGCAGGGGCAACCCTATGGAGCGGACCGGGCCTCCGGGAGCGCATTGGACTGGGACCCGGGAGCGCCCCAAAGGGACGGTGCCCGGCGGTCTGCGGGGGTGACCCCGCGGACCCAACCGGGCCTCCGCCAGTGCACTGTGCCAGGCCTCTGGGAGCGCCTCGAAGGGGTGGAGCCCAGCGGTCCTCAGAGGCAACTCTGAGGACTCAACCAGGCCTCCGGGCACGCTGCATTTAGGTGGAGCCTGGTGGTTCGCGGGGTAATCCCACTGACTGGATCAGACCACCGACGGCCTTGAGGGCTTGTCAATGGGGGCTTGACCACAGTGAACCTGGTTCCCTGCCTGTCTAGGATGGGTGCTTTTCCACCTCCTGCCATAGTAATCTGTGCATACCCATGTTTGTTATAGCATAATTAGAAACAGCCATCTCTCTTCCCAACATCAGAGCCACAAGAAGTAAACCAAAAAAAAAAATACAGCTACTATCAGAGGGAAGATGACTGATTGGGTGGGAGAACAACAGAGATGAGGGTGGAGAAAACTGATTAATTGAACCAGCCATCATCTGAATAACTGAGCAACAAATGTGAAGATAACATTATGTAATACAGCATGAAGCGCTAATTCGCTACTATCTTCTCTGTAATTTGGTATTTCCTTTATTCTTTTTGTGTTATTCTGGTTTATAAGTCTCCATTTTTTATCTTTGAAATAAAAATTAAAAAAATTTTTTTAAAGTTGAAAACAGCAAGTCTGCCGGGCAGAACAGAGAAAATGGATGGACAGGAGACCATAGTTTTGCTATGTGAGCCTTTAATATCATTTAATTTTTTTAGTATCATTTAACTTTTAAAATTTTATTTGATAGGCACTACTGCCTGACTCTTTACAGGTGATCTTCTGGGTTGGTCACTTAACTTCATTCTGACATAATTTGTAGATTTCATTAAGAACACTTGAGCTGCCAAATTTAATACTCAGCTCCTTGGCATGGAATGGGCAAAACTGCTTTGATTATGTAGCTACTCATTTTAATTGTTCCATCTTTCATGCACTATAACTTTATATCAGCACTAGAAATTTAGTAAAAGAGAAATAAAGGTTTATCTCCAGAGAAAAGGTACAGAGAAAAAAACTATTATGTGCATTTTAAATTTTTCAACAAAGTTTATAAACTTTAGAAGCATTTGTTACATCATTACTTTATATAGTTTTTAAAACTTCAATTTCTTCTTTATGGTTTTTCTTTTTGTCTTTAAACTAGATTACGCTGGAACCAGACATGGTGGTGCACGCCTGTAATCCCAGCACTTGGGAAGCTGAGGCAGGAGGAGTGCCACAAGCTTAAGGCCAACCTAGACTGTATAGCGAGACCCAGTCTTTAAAAAAAAAAAAAATGAAGTTGCTGCCATGTACTACTACTTATCACAGAGGAGCTCTGACCACTTGTATGACATTATCTATATGACCTCACAGCCTATATCCTATACATAAAAGTTCCCCAGTACTTCAAACAGAGAAAGCCAGGCATGGTGACACACACCTATGATCCCAGCATGCAGGAGGCTGAGGCAGGAAGATTGTCATGAGTTTGAGACCAGCTTGGGCTACATAGTGAGTTTAAGGCCAGCCAGAAGTACACAGTGAAACCTTGCCTCAAAAAAAGACCCAAAGAAACAAAACTGAGAAAATTGCTAAGAAAACGGGAGTTGTCATACTCCACACAATAGTGTGTGTAATTCAAACTTACAAAGAAGCCAGACTGTAACCATCAGCACCATTTTCACACTATAAGACTGCTAGTAGTAACCTTTAATAAGGTAGTATCATTCCTCAAAGTCAATTAAATTTAATTTAGACTATTGCATTGTGTTACATTGATATTTGAAATTTTCTTTTAGATGGATAGTTCTTTAAGAGCTACATCTCAGAAAATTCATTCACATGAAATAACATAATAGTTTCCTGACACAGTGGCACTCAGGGCCTACAAGAATTCTTTCTCAAGTGGGCCCAAATTCACTCAAGTTTATAAAACCAATTTCAAGGCCTGTATAATATCCAGATAAGCTGCTATAATTAATTACACCTTATCTAATTCTGGACACTACAGGATGAAACATCCCGAGTTTCCTTCCGGTGATTAATCTCTTGCTTGGTAACTTCTCAGGATTTAGTTTGTAATAAAGCACACTGAGGAAAAGAATCTCACAGTTCCTTTATATTAATCAGTATGATCAGCTATCTACTGAACACCTCTTGCGGGATAAGGAGTGGGAATTCAGAGGCTCATCAAACTCTGTGGTTTCCCTACAAGGAGCTTTCCTACCCGGCTGGGAGTGGACGTGACAAGGTACCACAAGCTAACACGTGGGAAGTTCAGAGCGACGATGGGAAGCTCCACCTTCACAGGAGCTGAAAGGACAGAGACGGTTTGCAGTTGTCTTTTGCCGTCTTCAAAATACCCCAAGTGTAAGTTTCTATTAGCTACAGAGAAGCAGGGACAGGGACGGGGGAGGGGACAGGGACGGGGAGACAGAGGGACAGGAGCAGAGACAGACAAGTCAGGGAAACGAGGGGGAAGAACGGAAGACTAGAGCTGATGTCTGTGGGACCTGAGGAGTTACACAGTAGGGTATTTTGCTATCTTCACACAACCACCTTGTTGAAGCCGTACTTACACCTACTTTTAAAGACGAGGAAACTGAGGTTTCACAGAATTCATTATTGTTGTAGATTATCATTACTGCTAGTAGAGGGAGCCAGGACCTAAATCCTTGTCAGCCTGGCTCCAAAGCTTTTCACTGTAAGGTGCTGTCTCTCAGACCACCTTGGGAAGCAGGAACAGCGCTGCAGGGCTTTTCACAGGAGGTCAGTAATGCGACTTTTATGCAGTGACGGATTTCCAATTAAAGTTAGACAAAGTTAAAACTATGAGGGAGACACTGCCACCTCGCTGCTGCAGCCTCCTACAGTACTAAAAGCAGAGCCCTGGGGTGTGGAGACCAGAAGGATACACAGCACAGAAAGTCCAGCGACAGAAACTTCCGAGGGTGAAATCGAAGCGGTGCTGAGGAAGCTCGCGCACCACAGCTCTGCGCTGGGAACAAGATCAGCAAAACCAGAAAGGCGCCGAACAGCCAGGGCTCACAGCGCAACAGCAACAGACGAAGGCAACACCACCACCAGCCGGGACACCTGTTTCACACGTCCGGAGGTGGCGCCGTTTAGGAGTAACTAGGCAGCACACCAGCGTGCAGGGGCTGAAGTACAGGAAGATGTGCACATGTGATGAGGTCAAGTGTTCAACTGGGAAGGGGTGCTATGGAACACAAGCTTCCTCATCTGTAAACCAGGGCAAAAATGCAAATTTTACCAGTAATTTGTTTTGTTTATTGCTGTACTGGGGATCAAATGCATGCTAGACAAATCCTCCACCACTGAACTACATCCTCAGCCCTTTTTAAACTTGATATTGACACAGGATCTTCTAAATTGCCCAGGCAGGCAACTTTGACTCCCCCTTCCTCAGTTTACTTAAGAGTTGAGATTACAGGTGTATGCCACCATACCAACCTAATTAAAGTAATGAAAGAACAGACTCTAGCACAGCAGTAGGTATCACTGTTTTTTTGACATAGGGTCTTGCTGTGCAGTTCAAAACTGGCCTTGAGCTCACTCTTGAACTTGCAACGATCCTCCTGCTTCAGCCTCCAGGGTTCTGGGATCACAGTGTGTGCCACCATGCCTGGCCCATGTATATTTTAATAAGTTGCTGCCTTTATTCCATCTCCTCTCCCAGTTCTTTTAGAAGACAGTTAACCTCAAAGTATTCAATAGGCTAGGCGTGATGCCACATGGCTGTAATCCCAGCACTCTGGGAGGTTGAGGCAGGAGGGTAACCAAGTTTGAGCTCTGCCTGGGGTACTTGGTGAGATAACCAAAATTAAAAAAAAGGATGGGCACATAGCTCTGTGTAAAGGCTCTGGGTTCAATCCCCAGTACTGCAAATACACACGAAGTATTCAACAAGCATCAATGAAAACGCAATCCACTTGTCAACTCTTTGCTCATTAATCCTTCAATTATTTCTTCATTTAATTAACACTTACTGAAGACTCGTAAGAGTATCAGGCCTTGGGTGAATGTCAGGAACAGTTGCATTGTTAGTGATGGCAACTAACACTTAGTAAGTTTGTACTATAGCTGGGCATTATTTCACCCAGTTTCCATTAACTCACCCTTAAACTCACAGGATTAAGCAATCCTGTGAAGAAGGCACATTTACCATCCTCATTTTATAGAAAAGGACACTGGAACTCATAGCGAGGTGAAGAGCAAAGGTAAATACTAAGCAGCAGCAGAGCACCGGGACCCAGACCAGATGCTCGGCACGTTTAACCACCTCTAGGAACAGAGTCTTTTGCCACCCAGATTAACAATTAATTATATATTTTTAAAGTCTTATTTTAGGAACTCTTTGATACTATGTGTATTAAAGTATTCTAGGATGGGCATGCTGGTGCACACCTGTAATCTCAGCAATCCGGAAGCTGAGACAGGAGGATCAGTGGGAGTTCAAGGTCAGCCTGGGCTACAAAGTTAGTTTAAGGCAGCCTGAACTGCATAGTGAGACCCTGCCTCAAAATGACAACTAAAAAAAAAAAAAAAAAAACTCATAAAATATTCTAAAAGCTATCAGATGTCTAAGACCTTAAATATCCTTTTCTTCTTATTATTACTATAACATACAAGCTTTCTTCTAACAAAATCCAACTTTGGTTACTAAATTGGATCAAACTGGGCATCTGACCTTAAGGAGTCTGTAACTTTACTAAGGACATGGGAGTTCCATATAGTTTATAAGATAAACAGTACAGTAAGGACTTAGTGAATGGCACAGTCACTAGAATATTCAAGGGCAAGGGTCACTCTGGGCTTCGGCTTGGGGAGAACTGTCAGTCAGTTCTAAACTAGGCTTTGAAGAAAAGTGCAAAAGACATTTCAGAGAGAGAGAGACCATCACATACAAGAATGTACAACAGAGGCCAAAGTTTTTAATATGTTGGAGAAAAAGGGGTAGGCAGTAGCATTGACTTGGATAAATGTAAGGGGTACAGTAGCAGGAATGCTGATGTTAATCATTTCTGTCTAGATGTCCTCCCAAAGCCTCAGAGTCAGAGGCAGCTGGACCGAACAGGGATTGATTCACAGTACGATGCTAGGATCCAGGGCACTAGGATTAAAGTGCAGCCAGGTGTGCTGGCACATGCCTGTAATTCCAGCTGAGGCAGGCAGACCGGCCTGGGCTACAAAGTGAGCTCCAGGCCAGCCTACGTAACTACATAAGGAGGCCCTGTCTCTAAGACAAAAAAAGAAGGATTAAGGGTGTAAATGCTACTTGGCCTAAGGGCAGGTAGCCTGGATAAGAGTGACAGAAAGAGCTGTAGTCCCTCCTTGTCTGCTTTGCTACCTTCTGCCCACCGTGAACTGTCTCTGTGATGTCTGTCTGTCCTCCCACTCTGCCTTGGGGCCAGCTGGTCACGGCCTGAAACCTCTACAGACTGTGAACCACATAAGCCTTTCCTCTGTTAAGTTGTGGGTGTTGGGTATTTTGTTGCAGCAATGAAAAACGTAAGAGAGATGGTAAGCGGAGGCTGAAAATAGATCATAAGAAACCTAAACATCAATCTAACAAGCAATGGGGGATCTCATCTGCAACATTCAGTCTAATGTGATTAGTAAAACATTTATCTTCTTACTGGAGCACAAATTTGTTAAACTGATGCTATACTATTTGCGAGACTACCTAAATAAGAAACCATGAGCCAGCTTTTTAAGAACATAAAGCCCACAGTAACTTACAGGTCTACTTCAATTCCATATTCATTTCTTAGGTCATTTAATAATCACATCATTGAATAGTGCTTCTTAAGCTTCTATGTGAACATTTCCCAGGGATGGTGAGATCACCACCTTGTAGCATCTGGAATGCCCTGACTACCCTTATCTAATCAAGCCATTTCCTGATGTAGGACAAGGATATGTAGAGAGAAAGGGTCAGAAAGCATCTATTTTCTACAGTTCCATCTTTCAAACAAAAACAAAGGGGCTGGGGATATAGCTCAGTGGAATAAGCGCTTGCCTAGCAAGCGCAGGGTCCTGAGTTCGATCCCCAGTACCGCAAAAAAAAAAAAAAAAAAAAATTGTCGAACAAAAACAAAATCCTCTGTATGCCACAATGCATGCATTTATTGGAGATTAAACAGACACAAATATCTTCCACACGGCAGAAGAGGCATTTGTTCCTTTTGTCACCCAGCATCGTTTTTGCTCTATCCTGACTTCCTCACTGGGTAATACAGCAAAGACACACCTTCTTCCCCGTTATCATTGTGTTCCTGCTATAGGCTGTCACACCCTAGCTCCCTGGTGGAGCGTATGATTGTGAAATTGTAATGTGCTGGCAATGGACACAAGGTGATTGGCCCTACCCTGCCAATCTTGTTGAGGTCCACAAAGAATAATGGACACAGAATTCTTACAATGAGAGGCTAAAATTTCTACAACCAGCTAACCACCACAAAAAGGAAAATTTATGTGAAAATGAGGCCAAATCACAAGAAATGCAATTTAGAAACAGACAGGAAAGATTTCCTTAGAATACTGTTTAAGTGCCTGCCTCAAATCACACTTCAACTCGATGGCTTGTTTCTCCTTGAATCATTTTGAGTAGAATTGAGTAGAATTTTCTTTCAACTTTATCCCAGTTAGTATTATTACCATACTAACCAATGCATACAGTAATAGCTAAATCTTTTTTTTTTTTTTCTTCTTGGTACCGGGATCAAACTCAGGACCTTGTGCTTGCCAGGTAGGGGCTTGTGCTACTGAGCTATCTCTCTGGCCCAACTATTGATGCTAAATATAAAAAACAAATCTGACTGGGTATGGCAGTATACACCTGTAATCCCAGCACTTGGGAGGCTGAGGCAAGAGGAATGCCAAGAGTTCAAAGCCAGCCTGAGCTACATCACGAGTTCAAGGCCAGCCTGAAATATATAGTGAGACACTGTCTCAAAATATTAAACCAAACCAAATAAGAATCTGACATATTTTAACATGACATTTTTCTTTTAACACTGCTTTACAATATGTTCTTTCAAGATAAAAATTAATATCTTACTCTAAAAAGCAGAAAATAAATGACTATGGGTTTACTATGTAACAATGTAGCAACAATAAGCAATTCTGCAACTTAAAGTTCTCACTACATCCTATCACAGTTATTTTTTATAAAACATAAAATAGCCACAAAAATAAATAAACACGAATGGACTCTGCAGAAACCATGAAAGATTCTTACTTGAAGCTGGAGAGTATGGCGAAGAATCGTCTCTTCTAAGGCGTGGATCCACTTCTCCCGCTCATCAGCATCGCGAGCTAGAACAGATTACAGTAAAATGGTTACTCTATACTTATCTCCTTATCTGAAAGTAGAATTTTAAAACCATGATGCTAACAGAAGGTTTCAGTGATGCCATTTCCTTAACATTCACCTGATCTACCTTATCTAAGTACCTAACATCATATAGATGAAATATCTAAGCAGAAAGGCAACAACTTATAATGAAAGGCATAACCATGTTTAATAACGGTAGGTTATATAGCTCACACCAATCTTTCTACTAAGAACAACCATAAAGTTGGACTGATTTTTAAAAAACTCATCCCATCAACCAATAATTTTTTAAATGTGGTCTGTAATACACCATGGATGCTTGCTATTCAGCCATGAGAAACAAAAACAATGAAATTCTGTTATTTGCGCCAACATGGGAAGAACCAGAGAATGCTGTTTAGTGAAATAAGTCAGGCACAGGAGCACAGGAGCCAGGGTGCAGGCTTAGAAGGCTGCTCTCGGTGGATGCAGGCAGGGTTCTGGGGAGTCGGGAGAGTGCAGCAGGGGCGCTGGGTGAAAGCTGATGAATGGGTGCTCTACTAAGCCCACAGTAGGCAGAAATAAGAGGGTCCAGTGTGCTACTGCACAGTGAGGAGACTAAGGCGACAGGAACAGGCTGTGCACTTCAAAGAGCAGGTTTGGAGGGTCAGGGATGTGGCTCAGTGTCACAGCGCCTGAAAGGCAAGCAGAAGGCCCCAAGTTCGAATCTCAGTACCAAAAAAAAAGAGAGAGAAAGAAAGAGGGGGGGGGCTGGGGATATAGCTCAGTGGAATAAGCGTCTGCTTAGCAAGCGCAGGGTCCTGAGTTCGATCCCCAGTACTGCCAAAAAAAAAAAAAAGTGAGAGAGAGAGAAAGAGGGGGGTAAGGATTTTGAAAGATTTTACCACAAAGAAAGGATCCATGTTTGAGGAGATAAATATATTTAACCAGATTTAAACATTACAAAATGTATACATGGCCAGGTGTGGTGGCGCATGCCTGTAATCCCAGCACTGGGAAGGCTGAGGCAGGAGAATCGTTGTATATTCAAGGCCAGCCTGAACTACATTGAGACCCTGTCTCAAAAATAAAGCCAGTAAAGGCTTTAGGGAGGGAGGCTGTGAGGGGCACAAGAGAACTCTACTTTGGGCTCAGTTCTGCAAATGAAACTAAAGCTCTATCACAAATTTTTTGAAGACTCTTTCAGGCCAAAGGCAACAACTAAGACCCACCAAAAGTGGTGGCTCTGGCAATCAGGCATGCTTTACTAGAGAGTGAAAACGGCTTCATTCTGGGATTAGGATAAACCCAAACTAAAACAACAGTGCCATCTGAGAGGCCCAGAGAAACCCTGACACCTAAAATGAACTAAAATGATCACGGGTTGTTAGTGCCTCCGGGCATTTAGCTAGCAAAAGCAGCAAACAAAACTCCTTTCCGCCAGGTGATAACCTCATTATAGCTGCTAAATTATATCTCTAGAAACTATTTTACGATGCCATCTATCTCTTTTAGCCCTTCCTTCCTTCCCCTCTCCCCCTTCCTGAGCCCCCTTTCCATTTGAATCTTTTCTTCCTATTTCACAGTATCTATTATACTTTTTGGTCCTTATTTACACTTTCAGTTTCTCATACCAGAGAAACCACATGTGGTATTATACGTGTGTCCCAATTTATCTCACTGAAGAGCATGGCCTCAAGGCACATCTAAAAAAAAGAAAAAAGTGGAAAGAAAGCTTTTGTAAATAAGAAGGGAAGCGTGTTTGAAGGGAAGGGAATAGGGGGAAAAAGAAATCAAGTTATACCATGTACAGGTACAAATTCCCTATAATGAATGTGATCATATATATCTAAAATGTACCAATAAACTGAATTTTTAAAAAATGGCATCTCACATAAACAAATATGACCAAGTTACACATAAGTGGAGATATATTGGTAGACAAAAATCTCATATAACTGAGAACCAAAAAAATATAGAAGCTGGGCGCAGTGGTGTATTCCTATAATCCCAGTATTCTGAGAGGCTGAGGCAGCAAAGTCCCCAAGTCCAGCCAAACCTAGGCAATTTCACGACTTAGCATGACTCTGTCTCAAAATTTAAAAATAAAGGAAAAAATGCCAAATGTACCTCAGTGTAAAGGCTCTGGGTTCAATCTGTAATACTGCAAATAAAACAAAACACACAACTGGGCATGGTGGCGCACACCCGTAATCCCAGCAGCAGGAAGGCTGAGGCTGAAGCAGGAGGATCATGGCAAATTCTAGACCAGCTCGAACAAAATGAGCTCAAGGCCAGCTTGAACGGCATAGTGAGATCCTGTCTCAAAAAAAAAAAAAAGAAACCACACATACACACAATACAGCTGAGTGTGGTGGGGCGTGGTGGCACACACCTGTGATCCCATCTCCGGGGGATCACCAGAGGGTTCAAGGCCGGCCTGGGCACCATAGTGAGTTCAAAGATCAGCCTGGACTACATAATGAAACCATGTCTCAAAAAATTAAAGTAAGACAATACAAACAAATCACCAGGAGCTCCAGGTTATTTTACAAATAACAAGAATATTTTCTGTAGTTTGGTTTTCCATTTAGATTTTTGTAAATAATCAAATGTAAATTCTAAAATTGAAAAATATAATTAAGAACTCCGTGGACGAGTGTAACAGGAAGTCAGATACAACTAAAGAGACAATTACAAGAAATCCATCAGAACAGCAGCGCGTCAGAGGGACATGAGACACAGAGGAAGGAGGGGCGAGGCGGCGGGAAGATGTAACCAACTCGCGGTGACGACGTTCCGGGGACCAAGGGGAGGGTGAGCACAGGCACCATCCGCCTGGGCATTTTCCAAAATTGACAGAAGACGTTGCATAAACACGTACTAATACAAATAAAAATTTTAAAAAGACAAAATAGATGAAGCCAGGTGTGGTACCACAGGCCTGTAACCCCAGAACTCTGGGGGCTCAGGCGGGAGCATCATGTCGCTCAAGGCCAACCTGAGCTGCATGGTAAAACCCTGCCTCACACAAAGTAATGCTTGATAACACATTAAACTACAGATCTCACAACCCCTAGGAATCCTAGAAAACTTCACTGCAGCATATTTCCTAGCTGTAAAACACTGAAAACACTCTTAAGTACCCACCCTGAGAGAGGCAGGATAATCACAGGGCACTATGCAGGTATGAAAAAGAATGCAGTAGCTTTCTTCAAAGTGATTTCCAGGTATATGGTTAGTGAAAGTATGTCACATTTAGTGTAAGAAATACAGATATAAAAGAAAAAATACATGTGCCCGCTTTTTTGGGTAAAACAAAAAAAAGTAAAAATCAGTAAGAAATTAATCACCTAGAAGCCACGGATGGGAAGGGATGGAAAGCAAGGGACAACAGTAACATGTTACTAGGATTAAAGACATAGAAACACTTCTTTGAATACAGCTTTTTAAAACATATTCAGACACTGTGCATGATGCCACATGCATGTAGTTCCAGCACTTACAAGGATGAGGCAGGATGCTCAATGTGAATTCAAGGTCAGCCTGGGCTACATAGTGAGTTTAAAGCCACAGAGTGAGAACTTATCTCAAAAAAAAAAAATAAAACAGGTCAGATGTGTTGGCACACACTTATAATCCCAGCACTCAGGAGGCTGAGGCAGGAAGATCACTGTGAGTTCGAGGTCAGCCTGGGCTATGAACTGAGTTTAGGGCCAACCGGACCTGCATAGCAAAACCCTCTCAACAACACAGGAATAAAAAATAAAATATATTCAGACTTGTGTAACTGTAGTAATGGGAAACTAGGGGAAGAGGGGGAGAGAAAACAGAAAGACCTGTAGTAATGTTTCATACACCCATCCATAAATTATGAAAATCAACTGGAACGTTAAAGGGGAGACCAAAATAGACCTGATCTCAGACTTCTCAGCCTCCAGAACCATGAGAAATAAATACATGCTGTTTAAGCACCCAGGCTACAGGGATTTTGTTACAGCAGCTCAAGCTAAGACCTGAAGTAATCTTGGAAAACAGTTCTTAACTAGATGATGGGAGGCTAAAAATTTTGAGCAAGAACACAAAATATAATAAAATCCGTAAAATTGTGGACTACATAAAATACAGTTAACATCCACGAGACCAACCCTTATCTGAAAACAACTGACCAGGTAACTGCAGAGGGCTGTGCAGGCCTGTCCAGCACTGAGGGAGACTGACGCAAGAGGATGGCAAGTTCAAGTCCCTTCTAGACAGCTTAGCGAGACCCCTCTCAAAATAAAGAGGGCTGAGCTATGCTCAGTGCAAACAGCAGCAACAAAAGTAGGGAGGACGTCTCTTCCTTCAGAATAATTGCAGAGTATAGGAGGGCCTGTATTCCCAGTTACTTGGGAAGCTGAGACAGGAGGACTTCAACTTCTAAGTCAGCCTGGGAAACTTAATGAGACTCAAAATAAAAATTTTAAAAGGTAAAAGGTTAAGATTATAAGCTCAGTGGTACAGCACTTCTCTAGCATGTATAAGGTCCTGGGTTTGACCCTCGTAATGGTTTAGATCTAGAAATGTCCCCCTACAAGTCTCACATGTTCACAGGGGGCTGCGGGGCGCTGTAATTTCACTGAGGAGTTGAAGCTGACTGTGAAGGAGGCTGGGCCTGGGTGGCCATGGTCACAGGGTGCAACCTGGAAGCGCTCTACACCAGTCACAGGTGTCGGTTCCCAAGTAGCGGTCTCCACCAAAGAAGCCAGTGACCCTTAGCAAAATGACTGATTGCAGAATTGGAATAGGGATGGTATAAAATGAGCTTGAAACCAAAAGTTTAAATAAGGATCCAATACATGCTACACCGAAATGTGCCATCGACACTGAACAGAAAGAAAATGTTCAAACGGGACGGGGAGCTAGGGAGGGGTCAGGGGAAAGGAGGGAAGAGAGAAGAAAAAAATGATGAGCAAAGAAGGATAAAATGGAAACAAAGCTCTTGTAAATAAGGAGGGGGAAAGGGGTGGAAGGGATGGTAGGGGCATGGGGAAAAGGAACAGTCCAGTTATATCACGTACAGGTACAAATTCCCTGTAATGAATGTGATCATTATGTATACCTAAAATATACCAATCAACTTAATTTGAACAATGAACGTGAAGTATCTTTTTGCACCAGAAAACAACAAAATACTTAAAGAATGACAGGGTCATGTCAAAAGGACACAGAAGTCATCCTGAAGAGGGATGCTACTGGCCACAATGAGGACAATTTAAGCACCCCTCCCCCACCACCAAAAAGTAGCGAACTATAACCCACTGAGGAAAACAGGAGTTCCTACCAATATGCGCAAACTGAGAGCCTGATAAAAAAAGAGACATTTATTCAACTTCAAAATGCATTCTCATAAAATATTAAAGAAGCAGAGAAAAATATAAAACTTGACAAGATCAGTAGCTACTTAATGAAATGACCAGAACAAACAGGAACACTAACAGGACAAACTGAAATCCTATAATACAAATAAAATATTGTATTTGTGACATTCAGGCCAAAGATATATAATCTGAATATAATTAGAAAGAAACATCAGAAAAAATATAAACTGGGGACATTCTACAAAACAGCAGGCCTATAATCATGAAACGCATCGACATTTTCATAAAATTCAAGGGCAGCTTTCACAAATTCAGTTCCAGGCTGAAGGAAACCAAAGAGCCACGATAACTAAGTTCACATGGGATTCTAAGTTAGATCCTGTGCTGTGACTGGATGTTATCAGGGTGGATGGTGAACCTGAGTGAACTCTTAAGAATTAGACGATGCCACACGCTAGCGTTAATTCCCTTATGCTAACATCTCCAGGGCTAATGGTTGTGTGGCACATAGATAGAAACTCTGCCTTGTTTGCAGAAAATAATGATAAAGTATTCAGAAATATTTTGTACTTTGAGATTTTTAAATATAATTCTTAAAAGCCAGGTGTGGTGGCACACACCTGTAAACCCAGCACTCACGAGGCTGAGGCAGGAGGATCCTTGTGAGTTCAAGGCCAGCCTGGGCTACAAAGGAGTTCAAGACCAGCCCAAACTGCATAGTGAAACTCTGTCTCAAAATGACTCAAAGTAATCTTAAAAATTGGAAGGGGCAGGCATGATGGTGCACGCCTGTAATCCCAGCACTTGGGAGGCTGAGGCAGGGGGATCCTTGTGAGTTGGAGACCACCCTGGGCTACGAAGTGAGCTCAAGGCTAGCCTGAATTGCATAGTGAGATCCTATCTCAAAAAGGAAAAGAAAAAAAAAAAAAGGCAGGGGTGGGGCTGGCTTAAGAAGAGGGGGCAGAGATGGGGAAGGTATCCTAGGTAGAGAACACAGAAGGCAAAGACAGGTAGCAAATTACTATGAGAATAGAGCAATGCATCAGAAGACATAGCTCAGAAGACATTGCTACTTTGCCCAGTGTTGACCTTCATAAGCCATGTACAGCATCTAAATAGTTACTTTTGCACCTAAAATTAGAGGCTTAAATGAAATCATCGATTACTATGACTAATTGAGCCCACCTTCTCCTATTCTCCTGTGTATCAGTCAACAAACTTCTACCCTACTGGATCTGATAGGAAGAATAGCACCATGTATATACACAAAGTATCAATACCACATAGGGTTACTATTCAATCACAATGAATTATCTATTCATAGGAGAAAAATACAAGAGTGATACAGACAATTTACAAACCATCTGCACATGCAGCTCTCTAGTAGTATCAAAGCCATACTAATTCTGACTGGATCTCTGATGCTTAAGGGCCTGATTTAATGAGTTAATTAGAAAAACTTTTAAGCACTTACAGAATTATTTTACCCAAACATACAGACAGGTTCACTCTCTCTTTTTATAATATTATTTATACATTCAGTTCATCTCTAGCTTTTCTTCTCTAGCATGTGCACTCCTCTTTAGTACATTTTCAAGCTTGTTTTATATCCTCTGTTAGTGGGTTCTAAATTTCATTCGACTGTGGACCAAAATAAGAAATGCATTTTCTAGCACGACCCAGCTCACATATACAGTACACAGACACATATACACAGATATACCTACCACACCAGTGCATTAACCTCACAAAACAATGCTTGCTTCTTCAACATGCCATGTACATGGATGTTCTCTCTGTTGTCCATCACTTTTTTTACATGCTGATTTGGATCCACTAGGTAGAATTCATAATCTACTAGTGCACTGAAATCCAGTTTGCAAAATACTGCTGTCAGCCACCCCAATCCCCGACAAAACTACTGCTTTTACAGCATCTCTTAAGCTCTCTAGTGAACCAGCCAACAGGGCTGCCTCTTGGGTCGAAACTCTCGCCTGACTCCCAGCATTGTCCTCATTCATACTGGGCAAGTTATATAAACTCTACCAGCTTTAATTTTCTCATGTATAATCCAAGGATGATAATATCGCTTATGAATCTAAAAACAGCAGCTAGACCTTATAAAGTGGTCATGAGGTTTAATCAATATTATTAATCTATACAACATTTACCATATACACTGCTGAAACACCAATATGTTACTATAGTTTTTAGGATAAAACTCTGTAATAGCACTTGCCTAATATGTGTAAGACCCTTATCAGATACCCAGTACAGCAAAAGCAAATCAAAACCATTAAAAGCACAAATACCACATATAGCCTTAAGAGAAAACAATTCTACTAAGCTAATAAACAACTGGCCAGAGAAAATTATTAGGGAAGGGATTATGTGTAACTCCTAAATCCTAACAATGCCTCATTTATATAGAAACAATACAAGGTACACACACACACAACTACTGTACTACCTCAATCACAACACACAACTTTGTGCAGAAGCAGATGTGAGAATCCAGCTATCGCCACATTAAAGAGAATTGCAAACACATAACACAGTGTCACTCTTTTAGGGAGGGGGGCTGAGAAAAGTTATTTTGTCACAGAATATTAATGAAATGAGTTCCTTATTGCTATTTTTAAATAAGTGTTTAAAATCTGTTTTCATTTCTAAACTGGTAGGTACTATGAAACACACATAAAATCAAGCTGTTTGGAGTCTTCATATAATTTTAAAATGTACAAGAATACTTGTACCAACAAGCTTAAAAAGTGCTGGTATATAACACACATAACATATCCACTGTTTACTGATTGCCTCTTCCATGAGGATGTAAACTTCTAAAACACAGAATTTTGTCAGTCATCTGTTGGGGTATCTCTGTGCCTTGGACACTCTCCAGTGCCTCGCTCATTCTGTATTTGTGCTAAGTAAATGAAGCTGGAAGACTGTGGAATAAAAGCACCCCACTTGGGTAATTATTAGGTGGTCAGGGCACAGAAGACTATGATTTGGAATGAGTTCCGACATGTTGAGTAGTCAGAAGCTTTTTTTAAGTAATAAAGTAGTACGGAGAGAGCATGATCAATTCATAAAATCAAGTCTAAAGCAATCTAAACCAGTGTTTTGGTATCTACAAGGCGTAAGAGTCATAGTTTAAATACACTGCTTATCACAGCAGGAACAGAGGTGAGGTCAGATTGGAAAGGTCTGTACACCTCATTATGCCTCGTGTATGTTTCTACCAAGCCATCTGCAATATCACAAGGCTCCACACTGTTTTCTGGTATTTGCCCTTCTCTTGCTCAACTATGTATTCTCTAAGGTCAAAAATGGAATCTGACTTATATCTACTTAATTCTCAAAGCCTGACATTTTCTTAGAAACTAACTGTACTCAGGTACAGGGCAAATGAGAATTTGTCATTTACTCAAATGATTATCATCTCCTGACTACCATATACTCAAGTCTGGCCCCTAAGCAGCCATCCCTAATTCCTGTCATTCTGTCTTGGGGGTTGTGGGGAGGCCAGGAAGCGAACTCAGGATGTCACGCTGGCCTGGAAGACGCTGTGCTGCTGAGCTACCTGCCTGGCCTGTTTTTGTACTTATCCCTTCTAACTTACGACTTATTTATGTTTATCATTTATTGCCTGTCTCCAGCCACTGGAATTTAAGCTCCACAAAGGCCAGGATCTTTATTTTATTAATGTATTCCAGGCCTCTAGGATCATGTCAGGCAAATAAATATTTGTTGCATAAGGAATGATTATCCATCATTTTCATTACTCAGTGAAGGATTCCATTTTTATATCTGGAGTCTAAAACCAGGTCAGATTTCCTAAGAAATTATTATTTTGTTTTATAGCCTTTTAAAGCTGCCATAATTGGCTCCTTCAAAAGTTCATTAGTAGTTTTAGCTGAAGTCTCCAAAACTGTCAAAACAGGCAAATATTTACAAAGTGCTTTTCCCCTACAACTTCTGCTTTGACTGCCTGAGACAACACGGAGTCTCCAGGGCTGGAGGTACAGCTCAGTGGGGTAAGTGCTTGCCGCTAAGCACTAAGGCCCTGAGTTCGATCCCCGGTCCCGGAAAAAAAAAAAAAAAAAAAAAAAAAACACGGAGTCTCCACAGAGTTTGCAAGTTGAAAAACACGGAGTCTCCACAGAGTCTGCAAGTTGTACTGGGTAAGTGGCTATTGATTTAGTCAAAAAAGACAATGAAAACCATAGGTAGCTTAATGGATTCTTCCCATTAATTCTGTAATTACATGCTTCTCCATCAAATTACTCCTAGGCAATGAAAACTGATATGTAAATATCCAGTAATTTCAGCTCCTATAGAAGATATTTTCTAATGACTTTATCCCCAAGTTTGAGAGAAAGCTTAATTCTGGAGGCCCACTATTCCTTAAACTTGAGAAGAATCAGGATTTTTTGTAACACTGAGGGCAGAAAACTGTCAGGAATGAGATAGCTTTAGAGAGCTCACTCATACATTAATAAGGAAAGTGCTTTCGCAGAGCAGAGATCAGGAAAAAAAAGGGAGGGGGAAGGAACCTGACAGGGTAGCAGAAAGCCGGAAGGTAAGAAGCGATAAAGGCAGTGAGCGCCTGTGGGGATGGCAGAGGCGGAGCCCGAGGCACACAGCGCCTCTAGGGAGCGCTGGGAGTAGGAAGAAGGAAAGGGAAAGCTTCAGATTTGTCTAGCTGAAGACATGGAAGCGGAGTTCCACAAAGAGGACCCTGAGAGAAAATAGATTAGAAGGGACAAGATGGCAAAGGTTTTATTTTGTGTTTTAAGCGTCTGATTCAATTAACCCAGACATTTGGTCAGCCTAACCTCTTCAAAAGCTTGATGTTCATAAAATTTTACCAAATTAATTAACAAGGAATACTTGGATATGTCACTAAAAACTATTCCCCCTAGGAAAGCCTAAGATGGGCTATATCTGCAGTGCACTCTGCGGAAGGAAAGGGAGAGATCGCGCGCAAACGCTGTATTTCAGCCCCTGAGGAGAAACACAGCCCCAGAGTGATTCCCACCACCACCAAGGAGCCAGGTTGTTCAGGGAGAAGGAAGTCACACAACCGAGTTGATCGATGAAAAAATGAGAAAAAAATTACTGCGATTTAGGGAGGAAACAGAAACAAAGCAAATACAACACATCTCTACGAAACAAACAGAATTTGTTATTTGATTTCTTATGTTTATCTCTGAGGTAAACAAGGTTGAAACAGATGTGAACAAACTGCATCAGTAAGAAATTGTAATGAGTCATGTTAAGTGAGAGGCTGGGAGTTTTCTGAATAGATGTTCACAAACTGGGGTTACAGAAGCTCCTTAGACTTAAAAAGTATACATTTTTTTTCTTTTGCTACAACGCTGGGGATCAAAGCCATGGCCTTTCACATGCTAAGCAGGTGCCCTCCCACTGAGCGACAGCCCAGCCCTCCAAATATTTTCTTCAGGGTCAAAAATAGAATGAAGGTGTTTCGCTTTGCCCTCCAAAGAGTCTCTCTCCAAAGAATTCTGCTTAGGACACAGAGCTAGCAACATGCTACTTCCTTCTTTATCTATATTTAGCTGTAAACTGCTAACAAAGTATCTTCGTCTTTCTTTCAAACAGCGCATATCCGCAGAACCAGGCTGCAGTGTAAGCTGAGACGGGACTCCAGTATCTCTCACAAGCTTTAGCCCCACCTTGTAAAACACAACCTGACACCGCAAAACGTCACTGACTCAGCACTCATTCTAACTGGCACCAAGCCATGTACAGGAGCCTCCGTGTTCTACCTCTAGTCTTCTTAGGGCAAGACTTCCTCTGCACATGAATATAGATGAGAACATTCATGGGTTTGTTTCCCTCAACAACCTGAAAATACTCCCTCAGTTGACATGGTAAGAGAGCCATGTCAGAACAGGAATAAAATGAGACAGGACACAGGTCAGGGTCTGACTCCCGGCCCTTTAAAGCCACACAAGGAATGTTCCCAGGCTTTCATCTGGCCAGGTGCCCAAGCTCCCCGCACTCAGCACCAGATCTGCTCATTTCGGGCCTCTCTCCACCACTCGCTCCTACCTCTGCTCACCTAAGTCAAAGTTCAGCGCTTGCCTCAGCTGGCCTCCGCCCAGGAAAAGCTTCCACCTGGATGTACAGTAGGACAAGAGAAATTAGGACACCCAAGAACACCAGACTCTACAGAAACACAGGAAACACTATCACAACAGGAAGCACGCTCTCCTGCTCAGGGGGTGAGAGAAGAGCGATGGAGTCAGAGGCGCACACACACCTTTACAAGTCAGGACGCTGCCTACATGTTTACTTTTGAGAGAAATAAAATGTACGGATAAATATGACATCTAAAAGGCAAGGCATCTATTAAGGGCCTTATACTATGTGGTAAGAACATACCCTCTTTATCATGGCAAGTCTGTGTTCAACACATGCACCTCCAGGGACACATTACTGTACACCAAGGGGAGGACATGCTTTTCATTATAAATCTTTTTCTTCTCTTCATGCTAATACCTACCAAGCAATGAGTTCCAAACTAAAACAATTACCTAACAATATGTATCAGCAATTTCTCAGAAAATGGGGTTAACTTCCTTTCTAAGAGAATATAAGAAGATGAATGCTCCAACAACAAGGAAAAGCCCAAGTCACCAAACAAGAAATAAACACCCTGAAATATATTTTTGAGGGACAAAATGAATTGACATACTTTCAAAATTATAATACTAAGCACTGATGAGGGGTGTAGTGCGCAGGGAGGGTATAAACAACAGCCGTCTTAAAGGTAATTGAGGATGATGCTTCCGTAGTATTAAAAATATCTGTCTTTTGTTCTGACAAATTATTTCATGAACATTTATCCTAAGTTAAGCAAAGATTTGGTTAAAGATTTATGTACAAGGATATTCAACACAACATTATTTAAAACAGAAGAAAACCTGCTGTTCAAACATGATTATTCACAAAATAGAATACTACATAATCATTAAATATCATGTTCTCTTCAAACATTTAGTACCATAGAGAAAATGATCACGGTATAATATTTAAAACAAAATCTGTCTAACATTTACACAGAATGATTCACGTCTACAAAACACACATATATAAACTACAGGATCAGAAGGTAATCTACAAGCACGTTACTAACAATTCCCTTCAGGAGGTAAATTTTGAAAGGATTATTAGTATCATCCTTCTATTTTCACAGAGTTCTACAGTGAGAATGTACTAATTTTACTACTTAATAATAATAGAAGAAAATTGAATGGTGAGATCAAGTGTAAATTATTAACAAAAGTAAAACTATTCTCTGATCTTAGCTACTCATTAAACCAAACAATCCTTAATTAAATTTGGGAAGCTTACAATTTCAAATATTTAGAGATTTTGAACAGAAAACAAAGGACAAGAAAAGTACACCAGTGAGATCAAACCCTCCTAACACAACAAATCCCCAATACACAAATCCAGCCGCATTTCCCCACTTAGCACTCGCTGGAATTATAGCACCTAGTTACAGAACTAAGGTACAGCTGATTTACTTCCCTTACATGAAATCTGAACTAGTTTTTGTTTTGGAGAAAGGTTATCACATACAAATCAAAAAAATAAAACTGTAAGGGAAATTTTTGTCAATAGTCAATACAAGATTTAATGGCATCAGGGGCTGGGGATATAGCTCAGTGGAATAAGCGCTTGCCTAGCAAGCGCAGGGTCCTGAGTTCGATCCCCAGTACCGCAAAAAAATAAATAAATTAAAAAAATAAAAAATAAAAGATTTAATGGCATCTATTTTTTAATGATAATGCTGAGATGATTATTTCTAAAGCAGAGGACATTTGGCCCTATAATCATGTTTTAGTCTAATAATTTATAATCTATTCTAAATCATTAATGATGCAGGTGCACTCTGCTGAGTAGATTGATACTAATGTAGTGGGGACAGCATTTTCTAATATACTTGATCGATACAAGTTTTCTGAATTAAAAACTTGCCTTCACCGTAATATCAACCACTCGGTTATTTGCAATGTATCTGCATTTTAATAAATGAGCAAGCTCTAATGGACTGAGTTTTTAAAAAGTTGGTTATTAGACCAACTACAAACAACCTCCACTAAGACTTAGTTCCTGGCCAGGCATGGTGGCACATGCCTATAATCCAGTCACTCTGGGAGGCTGAAGCAGGGGGATCACTGAGTTCAAGGCCATCCTGGGCTACAAAGTGAGTTCAAGGATAGCCTGAACTGCATAACGAAACTCTGTCTCAAAAAGACCCCCCCCCCAAAAAAAAGAAGACTTAGCTCCTGAAAGTTGTTTTAATTTAAATGTCTTTTTTCTGTATACGTTTGCAATCCACAATCACATTCATGGTGGGGAATTGGTACACATTCTAATCCTTTTTACTACCCTTCCCGCCCTCACCTAACCACCCACCCCAAATCCCCTTTTTAATGCTTTAAAATGTACTATGAGCTGGGCCTCATGGTAAACACCTATAATTCCAGTACTCGGAGAGCTAAGGCAGAAAAATCACAAAGCCCAACCCAGGCAACTCAGTGACTTAGAAAGATCCTGTCTC
>PVLD010021428.1:0-31454 GCA_004027595.1 Dinomys branickii
AAAAAAAAAATACAATAGTAGAACCATGTTAGCCCTCCTGCACATATGTATATTCATATATAAATATGGGACTT
Source organism: Dinomys branickii (assembly GCA_004027595.1). NCBI lineage: Eukaryota > Metazoa > Chordata > Mammalia > Rodentia > Dinomyidae > Dinomys > Dinomys branickii. The sequence goes on from PVLD010021428.1 coordinate 75, forward strand.
TTTGAAGGACCTTATTCAGACCTGTTGCGTGGTGGGTGTCATTGTCATTTTAATTTTCAGTTCCTATGATGTTGAAGCTCTTTTCATATGCTTGCTGTTCATCAGTGTATATTCCTTAGAGAAATCTACTTAGAATGTTTGTCCTTTTAAAATTGGGCTATTTACTTACGCTTTAGTTTTAAGCATTTCTTAAATATTTTGGACACTAGTCCTTTATCAGATATCTTTTTCAAGGTGCTTTTTACCCCAGTGTGTTCTTACTTCATGTGCTTTTGACCACTGATATATCCTGTTTCTAAAGTGTGTTTAAATATTTTGCTTACTTTTTATCCGTTTGAATTTTTATTATTAACTTACAAGAGTTGTTTACCTATCCAGTCCTTTATTAGTTATATATTTTGTGTTTTTTTTCTCTTTGTCTGTTACCTATACAGCTTTATTGAATGGGAAACTTTTTAAATTTATTTTAAGTCAAATTTATGATTTTAATGTGGTCATGCATTGCCTAACAATAGAAATATATTCTAAGAACTGTGTCAGGAAATCTTTTGTGAAAACAATGCAGATTGCACTTACACAAATCTCAGTAGCATACCTACTGCACCCCTAGTGTTATAGGCAGCTGAGTTAGATAGAGATATTAGAAATATTTTAGGCAGTCAGACTGGGCCAGGCCCTCCAAAGAGCCAGTGCAGAAGATAAAATACCTTGCAAATGTGGGGGAGACATCTCTAGCTGTGACAAAAGATTAACAGATGACCCCACATACTTCCCTAGAAATGGACCTCAGGGACTGATATTCTAAATAGGTAGCGATCACCTTGAAAAAGCCAGGGAAAGTCTCTAGCCTTGCCCCCTCAGGAAAGGCCGTTCTGTATTTGCGTCTGCCTACTACACTTGCTGCATGACTCACTTCCCCATTTGATCCTGATTTAATCCATTTTACCTGAACAATTATACTTGTAATCTTATTGGCTGATCGTAGTTTTTTCCTACCTCATGCCCACCTGTGAGTTCCCACGTTTTTGACTTTGGACTTGCCTCACCTCATGGCTTTGCTCAATAAAAGTCCCTAGAAAAGACAGGTTCCTGGACAACCCACTTGGGGCCCCCTTCTGTCCCTGTCTTGGACAGAAGCTTTTTTCTTTCAATAAATATATTCTGCTTTTAAATTCTGTTGTTCCTAAAATTCATTCTTTGGTTTCCAAATGTGTAATTACGCCTGAAGCTCTGCTCAGTGTTATGGTTTATATCTAGATGTCTCCTAAGCACCTCATGACTCAGAGGCCGGGCTTCTGGAGGGTGACTGATACTTGTAGCTGATTGGCTCATAGGAGGTGGATCTGGTCACAGTAAATGTGGCTTAGAAGAGTTTATCTCCTCCCCAACACGTCCTTTCTCACATTGCTTCCTTTCTGACAGGGGAGAGCAGCTCCCCCTTCCCACCATGTGCTTCTGCCATTCCATCCTGCCCTGGAGCCAGCTGATTATGAATTGAAATGTGAGCCAAAATAAATTCTCTTCTCCTTTAAACTGTAGGTTTCAGGTATTGTGACTTAGCGACTAGAAAGTTAATAAGACAATGAACAAAACAACTCAGGATGAAAGCATGATCAACAGGAAATGACAGGGACTTGGTAAATAGGAGCTGCATGTGGCTTCTGCTCTCGTGGTACACCATACTGTTTAATACAGAACTGATTTTTTTTATATATAAATAGAAAGAGCATTCTCTACAATAATGTTAAGAGCTAACATGGTGGCACACGCCTGTAATCACAGAACTCTGCAGGTCTGAGAAAAGAAGATCCCAAGTTTGAGTTCGGCCCAGAAAGCTTAATGAGTGTCAAGACCCTGTCTCAAAATAAACATTAAACTGAGCTGGAAATGTCAGTGCAGAGATTAGAGGTTCAATCCCTAGTACTGCAGAAAAAATAGGCTGGGGAATGTAGCTAAGTGAGAAAGCCTTGGGTTTAATTCTCAGCACAACAAACAGTAAATAAAAGTACATAAAATAATGATAAGTGTAACAAGGTAAATACATAAGCCATAAAGTAATGCAGTCCTTTTTTGTTAAGTATTGCACAGTGTATATAATTGCAGAGCAGTAGGCTTGTCTACACCAGAAGCACCACAATCACATGAGTCGTATGCTGCGCTAAAATGTTATAGTGGCTACAACTTCACTGGGTGACAGAAATTGTTCCATTCTATTACAACTTTACGGACACCTTGTGTATATGGCCCACCACTGACTGAAGCCATAATGTGGTTCATAGATATACATGTTTCTGCATTAAGAAAATATTTACCACAGAGTCCCAGAAATATTCTCCCCATTTTGCTCTAAAACTGCCTGCCTTTCCTTTACTGCTCAGGTCAGGGTTCTATCTTGAATTAATGTTTTTGCACACTGTGAGGAAGAGAAGCCAGGATGGCAGGGCTCGGGGACGTGAGGGAGGGAGGACTGAGCTGCCCTGCAGAAGGCCCTTGTGCTCCACCTTCAAACTGTGACAGGCAGATCCTGGTGAAGGGCATCGGTGGGGCAAATAGCACATTCAAACACATGAAGAAAAATACTGTGGCTCAGTCAAGGAACTTCCCACGGCTTAGTGAACCAGAAAGGACATGTAGTGGTGGCAGCAGGGCAGGAAAACCTGGCTACTTCAGGCCACCTTTGCTTTCTTTTGTTCTGTTTGGGTAGTACTGGGGATTGAACCCTGGATTGTAACACATCTCCAATCCTTTTACTTTTTAAATTTGAAATTTTTTTCATTTTAAGACTAAGTCACTAAGTTGCCCAGACTAGGCTCAAACTTGTGATCCTCCTGCCTTAGCCTCCCAGAGTGCTGGTATTACGGGTGTGTACCAGCTCAGGCTGCTTTTCTGAGCAGGAAGAATCTCAATGATTGTTATCTTCTCTTCATCTAAGCAGCTGCATGCTTCACATGTAAATCTTTCCCTTCCGGTTCCACCTTTCTGTGAGGGATTTTCTATCTCATCTCAGCTTTTGCCAGAATAGGCAGGGCCCAGGTCAGTCTCTTTGTTTACTCATGATCTGCCCCACACCACCCCCCAACAATGAGCAGGCTGCTCTGTGGCTCCCAGAGAGATGCAAGCAGGAAAGCACTCAGCTCATGCCAGACCAGCACTGTGAGGTCTCACTCACTCATCCCAAAGTCATCATGGTGCCATAACACTGGAACTGAGTATATTCTGAGCTAATGCAGCGTCTTCCCCAATTAATCAGCTGTCTAAACAGAACTGAGTGTCTTCTTTTGCTTCTAGAGGTCACAGCAGAGGTGGAAAAAATTGTGTGCAAATAAGAGAAGATATACTAAAGTCACTTAATATGTAAAGCTTCAAAAAAAAAAAAAAAAGCCTGCACAAAGATAGAAAGCATGCATGGTGTGCGTTGCCAATGATTTAGAGTTCCTTTGATTGATTCATACGAAATTCAAGACTTTACTGTAAAATTTTCATAATTTATTTCATTAAATTGTCTTTTACTTGCACTGAATGTATTTATATCCACGCAATGAGATCAGCAGAGAAGCTGCTTCATGATACGTGAGACAGATTTCTTTTAAAAGATTCTAACGATGCTTCAGCGGACAGAGCAGTGTAGGAAGAGGTGGAGGTGGTGAAAGGGCCATGGAAGGAGGTGGGAGGAGGGAGGAGGAAGAAGGGTAGAAGTTTAAGAGAGACTTCAAGTTTCCCAGCACTAGGATGAGCTTGTTTTTTGCTTGTTCTGCAGGTTATTTTGCACAGTTTCAGGCATTGTTTGTGCAAAATAACTGTCTGTGTTCCCTAACTGAGGCCAGGAACTGGAGCGAAGGGGAGAAGAAAGGAGAGAGAAGCGCAGCCTGCTTGGAGGACAAAAAGGAGGAGCCACAGAGAAGTGGCTCAGAGTAGGGAAGAGAAGCGTGTGGGAATCAAGAAGGAAGGCGGGGAGAAGCAGGAGGAAACCACAGGCCGGGGGTTTGGTGACATCCCTGTGGATGGAGCTGGATGCAGCAGGTGACCGTCACCGGCCACCTCAGCAGGGGCACTAGTCTCGTACCCGAGGTCCCTGGGCCATGGAGGCCATGGCACAGTCTGTATCTGGATCCCCCCGCCCCCCGCATGTGCCCAAAGGGGGCCTTAGAAGGCGAGTGGATGAGGAGCACCACCGTGGCTTGGTGTGAGAGGCAGGGCCTGGCTAGAAGAGGTGGGTCCCTGTGGGAGGCTGCCTCCCTCTCTGTCCTCCCTCTTTGCTTCCTGGATGCCATGACATGAGCTGCTTTCCTCAGCCAGGTCCTTTCACTGTGCTGCACTGCCTGGAGCTGGCTGACTACACAAGCCCTGAGAATTCTGAATCTACAAAAATAAACATCTTTTAAAAATTATAGGTATCTGCTATTGTGTCTCAGTGACAAGAAAAGTGACCAAGACAGGCCCGAACCTCCCACATCCTCCAGTGACATGGAGGCATTCTACACGTGGGAATCCAGTCCTCTGTCATGCTCTGAATCCACTAAGGGTGACACACATAGAACCTACCCCGAGGCCCCAAGACCAGACTACAGGGATAGGTCCTGTGAATGACAGGTGTCTGTCACCTGAGCCAGTGCCTGAGAGTAAGAAACCAGCTCTCAGGGGTGCCCTCCCCCGCTGTTAAACCAGCTCTGCAACATGAGCAAAGCTCCTCAGGATCAAGGACCATGCTGAATGCAGCAGAGCAGAGAGACACACGGGAGGGAAGCTGCTTCAGTATGGCCTCATGTGTCGGGGAGAGGAAGACAATTGCCAGGCATCAGTCAGGTACAAGGTACAGCCAGATGCTTCATGATACCCTCTAGCTTGCATAATGGCATTCAACAAAGCAAGCAATATTTTCTCTTTTTTTGCAGATAGACAAACAAAACCTGAGAAATTCTATATAACTTGCCCAGACCACAAGCAATAGAGTAGAAATTAAGTCAAGTGTTTAAATAAATATATCACAAAGTAAATCCCCACTTGTATCTCATCCTTTTTGGTGACCATTATCCAGTCCAGTGCTTGCAAGACTGCAGGATGTCAGTAATGTTTAGGACAAGGGAATACAGTAAAGTACATACAGCATTCTACAGCGAGGAAGATTAGAGTGCTTCCGGAGAACTAAGACAATGATGTGGAATTGGGGACATGTGGGTCACTCTTTCAATAAGCTGTGTGTACTCTGGCAAGCAGGATAATGTAAGGTCAGAGAAATAAGATTTTAGGTGCAAGAAAGACCCCTACTTATCTCCAAGGTGCGTCCTTGCTGCCAACCCTTTGTTTTGTCTCTGCCTTCCCTAGCTATGTGACAGATGACATTTAGCAGCCCTGCTCTGTGTAACCCGCCTCAGACAGACAAGAACAAGATGAATACAGAGTGCACATTTATCTAATTGTGGATGACAATGCCTGTTATGGGTCACTAATAGATTGGATCACAAAATGAGGATTCAAAAATAATTTAGAAGAAAAGGGACAAACCGAAAAACTGACATTTACAGAGATTAATATAGAGTCATTTATTCAATAAACTTGGTGGAGGGCAGCTGGGTCCCAGGACCCAGGCTCATTCCTACGGTTAGTGGAGCTGATATTTGAGCAGTTGTCAAGGAGTAAACAGCAGGAGGGCTGTGGAGAAGCCAGCAACATAAACCCTGATGGAGAGCAGAACTTCAGCTGGGTCCTGGAGACATAGACACGCCGTGTCTCAGGGGAGGGCTGCACTGTTTATTTTGGTATAAATGTGCCCTGAGTACTAGGTTTGGGCCAGGCAAGGTCTGGGGGCTGGGAGCAGAGCCCTGGATGAAGCTGACCTCACCCTGTGGAGGAAGGCTTGTGTGATCACTGTACAGGAAAAAACAGAGCATCCTAAGCTGGCTTATTAAAGTTATGTGTATACTGGGCTAACATTAGACAAAGAAAGGATATCACAGAGGGCAACACTGCTATGGGTGCAATGAGTACCCCAAAAACTCCTGTGTTGGAAACTTAATCTCCAGCTTTACATGTGGATGGCCTTTTAGGACCTGATCAGAGTTAGATGTGGTCATGAGGGCTGGGCTCCCATGTGACACTTGTACTTTGTAGAAGAGAGAAACCCAATCTAGCAGTCTTGCTTTCTCCCTGAGAGATGACTCCCTCTGCCATGGGGGACCCTTCAGTCTTGGACCCCCATCCTCCAGAGCTCTGAGAAATACATTTCTTTATAGATCACCGAGTATTCTGTTGGCAGCAACAACACCCCAGGTTGCTGGGTTGCTCCTTTACCACTAAAGCCAGCATTCCAGGAGTCCCTTCATCCTAGCCAGCCAGGACAGGGGTCACCTAGCTAGAAAGGCCTTCTAGAACAGGTGACAGTTGCATAGGGCCACCCTTCACCGGCAATGGCCGGACAAAGGCAAAGGCTCTAGGTGCATCTCTGACAGTTTGGGTAGAACTCTGCTGTCCAACTCTGTGTGACCTCAGCAGATAGGAGCAGTCGCAGATGTTTAGCCACCCTGGGGTGTCAGGGTGGTGTGGGGGCTGCACAGAGCTTCCTCTGGTGCAGGAAGCAGGCCCACAGCTCTGTCTTTCCACATTTTCTCCTCCTCTTTAGTGCCACACATAGCCACACCCTCCCTCTGGCACTAGTCTTTCTCCCCAGCCAGTGGTAGGCTCTGTGGCCTCTGCTACACACACGTACACACACACACACACACACACACACACACACAACACACACACACACACATGCACGCACGCACGCACCATTCCTTAGCACCCCTCAATCCTGGAGGCTTTGGCTGTGAGCTGGGCCCAGTGATGCCCCATGGGCAATGCCAGAGGAAGCCCTACTGAAACATCTCCCAAGGGTGAGCCTTCCAAGGCTGAGCATGCACCGCTCAGCCCCATCCTGGACTCCAGCTCTGCCTGCATCTCTAGCCCTGTTAGTCATTCCTACCCTCTCTGAACTCACACCTGATGCTCACAGGAAACACCTCTTCCTCTCCCTCTCCTCTGGCAGCTCCACATCCCTCCTAAGCAAGGGCTTTACCATCACAGGCTCTCCCAGGAGGGCTTTCATTTCCTTGCTCATCAAAGCCCAGATTAGAGGCTCAGGAAACGTGGGCCCCAGGAAGGCAGAGGCTCTCCCATGGCTTGGGGCTTTTTCCTCCTCATGCTCTTCCTGTTTCCCCTTCACCTACAGTTCAAGATCTGTAGAACTTTTCCTAACTTCCCTGACTTTCTCCTTCTCTGCTCCTCCTCTGGCCTCCACTCTCTGCTGCTCTGTCCACTCTCGGCTGTTTGTGTCTCTGTGCAGCTGAGCTGGGTGCTTCTCCAGGCAAGGGACCATCTGTTTGTCTCTGAGGCTCAGCATGGTATGCTGCCCGCCATGGTGCAGGGAATCAAGGAGGGTTCACCGAACAGCTGAATAAACAGGAGAACTCTGGGCACAGCCAAAGCACCACACACTTCCAGCATACAGAGCAGCTCACTGTAAGAGCATGATTAACACATGGTGAAGACGAAAGAGAATGGGAATTTAGAACGGTGCAGCGCTAGCCACCAAAGCAGGATGGGGGGGCTTGGCAGTGGGAGGGAGAACAAGAGAGTACAGTGGAGGGAAGACAGTCATGTTGTGGCAGAAGTGAGGAGAACAGGAGAGCAGCAAACACAGCACTGATGAGGTTACCAGCTTCCCCGGGGATACCGCACGCACTGGAAGGTGTGGCCATGCCTTTCCCTGCTAGAGTTTGCTCAAGGGCCGCAGAGATGGCTGAGGACCTTTGCTCCAGATTCTGAGCACTTTATTTCCTTCACTACCCCTTGGGGTTCACCATGATTAACGGAACTGAGCTGAGCAGGAGTTCGACAAACACTTTTGCACTGCGTCGGGGTATGCCTCCATGTCTCCAGTGGGGAGGAAAAGTGTGCAGGAAAGGCGGCACTCTACCCCGTAACTCTCACTTCCTTTCTAAACTTTAATTCCCAGAACTGCAGTGTACGGCTACAAGATCCTCAGGCTTGACATTTGTAGTACCCTGTGCTCCAGCTGGGAGAGGACATGTGCACGGGGCATCTCCATGGTTACCAGAGGTCCACAGAAAAGGTGTGTGACCTCCTCCTGTCCTCCTTGCCCAGGCTGTACCATCAAAGCAGAGACCAGCACCCTGGCCTGATATGAGCAAGGGTGTGGGACAAGAAACAGAGCTTGCTTGGGGTCAGGCACCACCCACACCCTGCAGGCCTTTGCTGCAGGGACCTCAGAGGCCTCCTGGGCAGACCTCAAGGGACCGTCTGCTGTGCTAGCTGACAAATCCTATGCCCATGGCCATCTGGAGCAGGCTGGAGCTGCTGTTCAGGGAGGCATGGTTCCGCCTGTGCGGGGAGAGTTGTTGAGAGGTTACTGCCTGCCACACACAGGTTGGAGAGATTTACTTTAACTTAATCTTCAGAGCAATCCAATATATCCTCATTTTATATGTGAGGAAATTGGATCACGAAAAACTGTATGGTACTGAAAGTTGCACATATACTAAGGGTTGGCCTGGGTGGGATTTGGACTTCTGGTCCACCTGTTCGAGAGCAGCCCAGCCCGAGTGTGTGAGCACCAGCCTTGAAGCGCTGGGAGATGGAAGAAATGGTCCAGGAGACCAGGATGTCACAGTGCAGTTTCTTCGGGGACTCAGCGGCAGAAACATACTCCTGAGCAGTAGCAAGACCAGTAGGGTTCCCATAGTGTGACTCAGAAACAGGTATGTCTATAATGGTTAGGACCAAAGTAATTTCATCCCACTAGCATGTGTCTGATTTCCTTAAATTAAGAATGAGACACATTCCTGGAGTCAGAGTCCAGATATAAAGTTCCACACTTCACTCTAATGTTTGGTCTGTTTCTAGTTGGCTGGGTAACTACAGTGGGCTTGCTTTGGGGCAATTGCAAGATAGATCCATACACCACTGACTCTGAAGTCATGCAATTCACCTCTTCTCACATGTCACTTGCAGAAGAGAGTGGTATTAAGGGCACCTGGCCTTCTAGTCATCTTCTACCCAACACATGGGAGGGGATGACATGGTATGAGTGCATGTGTGGGCTTCCAGCCCCACCCTTGGTCCAGTGCGGGACAGAATGTTCACAGGCTGCCTTTTTGCTGATCTCCATGGCATCCTGGAAGCTCTGGCCTTCCAGGGAAGAATGCTCTTAGAGACAGGATGGGGATTATACCTAGTGAAATCTGATCTCTTAGATCACTGACATTCATTCACTCAACAAATATTTATGGATCATCTACTAAGTTCTGGGCCAGAGAACTACTAATTATAAAAACCAAGAGAGGTTGCCAGGCATGATATCTGAGTGACACGAAAGCTCTAATTGAAGCAGGGGAGAGCAGGACCCAGTAATTATCACATTGCTCTGCCACCATCAGCCTCTCTTGTCAGGTCAGCTTGACTGTGCATCTGGCAGAAGCTGGGGACATGTAAACGAACTGACTGGAATAAGCACCAATTAAAGCATTAGGGTGGTTCTGCACTGGCAGCTTTCAGCCTGCTTGTTCCCAGGGTGGGCACTGAGATAGGCAGTGCTGCCAAACACCACACCAAGAGACTGCTATGCTCTGTGCACACTTCTGGGCAGGGCATAGGGACTGCCACTTAGGACTAGTATAGGCCAGTACACAAGAGGACTGTGGGGGGGTGGCTTTATCATATGCCAGTCTCACCATATGAAGGTGGGGACTTTATTTCTTAGTCTGTAAGCATGGAGGGCCTCCAGGACAGCTCTACTTGAAAGAAAAGCATTTGTCTCCCTTTTGGCTAAACGTGGCCCTGACTCAGCGTATTGAAAGCTGGCTAGGGTATGTCCTCTTGTAATGGTGGATATATTGTATCAACTTCAGAAATTTAGATATTTAACTAACATTCATTCACTCAGAAGGGAGCAAAGGTCCTTACCTTGTAAATATCTTCATCCTGTGCAAGAGGAGGGCATGGAGATGGTGTGAGTGCTACATACACCAGCCCAAGCAGGGGGCAGGGGAGTAGCCTGCTTATAATATAAGGGAGGAAAAGAGGCTTGTCCTTGCTCCCCTTTTTGTTCTTGCTGCTTTGCTGTTTTCTGCTGCCTTGAATGGTTGCCCTTGTGCCATGCTACCCTGCCTTGGAGCCAGTTAAATATGGACTGAAACCTCCACAAATTATGAGCCAAATAAACCTTTCCTTCCTTAATTTTGGGCATCAGGTATTTTGTCTGAGCAATGAGAGAAAAGTAACCAAGACCCCTCTCAACTGGCTTTAAGCAAAGCAAATGGGTCTAGCTGAGGTGCTGATGTATAATCTTTAAAGCAAAGAGACAGGTCAGTGATGCCCCACCTATAACTTCCAACTAGTATGTGCGAGCTAGGCTGAGTGATTCCATGCTGTTGGCTGAGACTGAGCCTCAAGAAAGAGGCCTTGTTGTCTCCAGGCAGACCCCAGAACGCAAGATACTTCCTGAAGTTTTGTTATGAGGGTTATTCTTTCCGCATCTCTTGCTCTCTCTCTGTATATTGCAGAGATCTATCTCATTCCTACCTAGCCTGGCTCACAACACTCATACTTCCCACCAATTTCACAGTCACTCCCAAGCCACTTCCCTTTTCTCAGATTAATAAAACTGGGTTCAACCCTGAGTCAAGGCCTTTGTTCCAGTTAGTCATTGTTCTAACTGGATTTAGGACCACCTTGGCTCCCCACCACTATAGATATGTGTTTATCTATTTCTACCTTGGGTTTCACTGGAAGTGGTGGATTGAAATTACAGGAATTCCAATAACTTTTTCTTAGAATTACGTTTGTTTCCTTTTTCTTTGTATTGTAAATGTGGACTATTCCAGACCTCAAGGAGACTGGTGGAGAGGGATCTCTATACCTAAACATTTTAGTAAAGTTAGCTTATCTGTTTTAAAACACAACTCCAATATTTCACAGTACAAGTTTATTAATCACCTTTACATTATTTCTGATTGCTGCTGTAACAGAGGCACAATTTACTAGTTAAAACATAAATTTATTACCACAGTTATGGAGGGTAGAAGTCTGAATGGGTCTCACTGGATTTAAATCGCTATGTCTGCAGGGATGATTCATTCTGCAGAACCCAATTCCTTACCTTTTTCAGCTTCTAGGTGCTGCCAGCCTTCTTTGGCTTGTGGCCCCCCTCTCCATCCTCAAAGTCCCTCCAGCCTCTTTTGCCACCACTTTGACTGAGCTCCTGCCTCTCTTTCCTCATGAGGACGTCATGCTTCCTTAGTCACCTGGCTAAGTCCAGATGCTCTTGCCAGGCCACGATCCTTGATTTACCCACGCTGGCAAAATCCTTTTTGTCACAAAGGTGACATAATCACAGGTGCAAGATAAGAATGATATCTTTGGGGTTATTTTTCTGAATATTCCCACCCCAGTGTTTCTGGAAAGATGGGATGTCTCAGTAGTGACCACCCTAGACTCAGTCTCCTTCCCTCTCAGGATCCCTGTGCAGTCTGTTTCCAGCCAGCAGAAAGGTAAGGAGTGTAGAATGAGTCACCCAAAATATGCTGATTCAAGTTGAAGGCACCAGAGAGCAGCAGTGGCACAAAAGGCAATCTGAACTGCAGCTCCGTTAGGATGACACTTTCCCTGTACCAAGGTGAGGTGTTATCCACATCACTAGAGACTGAGAATTGATTCTGCAACAGATCTGCACAAATGAATTTACTAAAACAACGATTACCTTCCACTAGCTGACTTCTTTAACATTTATTGCTCCTTTGACTTGTCATTTCTTCAAAAATTTGTCATGCTTTGTAGAAAATATAAGCATTCTGCTCTGGCCATGTATTTGTGCCTTCACTCTCTCATGAAAGACACCAGGCACATGTGAATATTAGTAAACTTCATATGCTTTTATCCTGTAATCTGTCTTGGTGCAGTTTGGTTTCTAGACTTAGCCCAAGATTTCTATTAAGAACTAAGGTAGGTAGTTGTTATCTCCTCTACAAGGAAAAGAGATGGGGAAAAGAAGCCCATAAATGCTCATCATTTTTTACATATTCCCACCAGAAATCAAAGAATAAAAATGGGAATGACACCACTCACTATCACCTCTAGTCACTCACTAGCAAGCATTTTGCTTCCTGTCTTCATAACCTGGTGCTCTGCTAGGCTAGGAACCTTAGTTCCTATTGAGTAGTGCTTCCAGCAGGAAAACAGCAACGTTTTTGTTAACTGTAAGTTAAGACTGCTACCTGGCCGCCTTGGGCTTCTCCTGCTTCCGAATCAAGAGGCAAAGAAGGGAGTGACTTTCGATGGTGGTGACTCATCCTGTCTACCTGGAGAAACAACCACTATGCCACCTGAAGTAAGAAAGAAAATGTCTGGAAAGCAGGGGAACCCTCAGGGCGTGTCTTGTTATAACTGTGCAATTCAGGCAGGATCTCTAAAGACCCAGATCTTTAAGAAACTAGCTGAAGTTCTTGCTGAAGGCAAAGGGAAAACAAAGCAGGCATTAGAAGAAGGTAGTTATAAATACCAATGACAATAGTAAGACCAGTTACAGAAATGAAGAGTGTAGTTATCCTGAAAGTTTCTTATTTTGTTAAAAATAGGTGCATGTGTTTGTCTTCCTCCTTCTTAGCACCTTATAGTGTAGCAAGTTAAGATTACATCACAGTATTTAAGGTACAGGACATAGAGGAGAAGCGTAAGTGTCACTCGAGGGACTCTACACTTCCTTGCATGGGAGGTGTAGGACATGTTTTGTGGCATGCAGTGTAGTTGTACCATGTTAGGCAGAGGTATGGCTTTGTCATCATCTTTATTTTGAGATTTAATACAATTTAAGACCCCATATCTAGAAGCCAAGTTACCTTATTGCTGGCAGCACTTGTTCCCAGAACACCTGCCAGGATGCATGCTCAGGACAGCCTGACTCCCCTGTGGTGCTCTTGCTGTCTCCACAACCAGCTTCCTCCTCTAGACCAGGGCTGTGAGAACAGCACTCATGAGAATGTGCTCACATTGTGGTACTAAACATGCAGGTCTGGGAATCTTGGTTGGGGGCTGTCTAGGAGCAAGAAGGAGAGACCACCCCACTTGTTTTCATTTTGATCAACTCATGTAGCCATGGTATCTCTGGTTGATGGTCATGGGACCGTCAGATGACAGGGCAAAGCCCTTTCCCTGTCCATCCTCCACTCCTGTCTGAATGGACCATCTGAACTCTCCCCAGCCTTCAGCTCAGACTATTCCTCCCTTTGCAGACTCGAAGTTATCCATTTCATTCCCAACTCCCAGAAAGATTTTTCTTCTCTATTTCACTGAAACACTGGCTCCAATCTCTTGTCCCCCAACCCCATCCCCAGAGCCAGGGTCACCTTTTCTTCTCCCCTTCTCCTCTGGGTTAGTTTATGTTATCTTTCTTCATCCTTTCTGTATCTCTGCCTTTCTCATCTGGACAGGAGCCCCAGTGATACCATCTAGAACCCAGGCTCTCTTGTGGAGTCTTTAAGGAGCCTCAGAATGTTCTGGAACAGGAAGCCATGGAAAAAGCAGAGAGGAGAGAGATCCTTCACATCCAGACACAAGCTCTGTCATTTCATGATCTCTGTCCTCATATAGACATTTGGATGGGATCATTCAATCCCTCATGATGCCACCAAGGCTGCAGCCAAGACACTTTGGGAGTACCTGTCCCCCACAGGGACTACTGCTACACACAGCCTCTGGGCCATGGCTTTATGTGATGTCTAGTTGGAACTTTTGCAAGAAGTGTGGCCAGCTCTGCCTCCTCCGACTTGGGTGCGGATGGGCACATTTCCAGGGAGAGGAGTGAGAACTGAAGTCTATTTTCATTACAGTTATGAGAGAATTGCAGATGTTCTGGCACTCTGAGAGGATTCTATCAAGTTTGAAAGAGGACTGTAGGCACATGAGTCTTCAGAGAGAGTTCTAACCTGCAATGGGCTGCAGCTGAGGTCTCCATGGGCTCTCTCTGCTGGCTTCAATCTGCTGTTCTTCCTTGATGTCCCTGCCTGTCCTCTAAGAAATGAATGTCCCTGCCGCCCCTCCAGCTGTTTCTTCCCAGAGTTTTATTTTTTTGGAAAAACTTACTGGAGCAAATGAATTTCTAAAAGATGAAGAAATGCCTCCTGCCCCTGTATGGAAACCCTCTGACAATCTCCATAGTGAATAAATTCTTTCCTCTCTGGACCCTGTGGGTGGCAGTGCCTCAGTTCTCTCAGTCCATAGAATGTACCAAAGTTAGAAACCACTAAGAATAGGGTGGCTGTGGCCTCTTATCCCAGAACTGAGTGCATTGATCCAGACCCTGCTGCCATATGCACAAGGTCCAATAGGGAGGCAGAAGCCAGACTCTGCACCAGGGCATAGGAAGGGAGACACAGCCCATGGCACAGGGAAGTCATGTTGTATCTCACAGAGGTCTGGCTTAATGGGTGGGCTTTCCCAAACTTTGCCCTTGAAGATATTGCATGGACCACATGTAGAATTTGGGGTCCATATCTCTAGTTGAGTTAAGAGTGCAGACTTGGGATAGCAGGAAAAAAATCATGGCTTGGAGCCACAGAAGCCTAACTTTTGGTCCATCCTAAAGTTCTGTCAGCTTTCACCTGCATTCTTCATCACTACAGTATCAGGCTAAGCAGGGCAATGTCGTAATTATGTCCCCAGAGGTTTCACATGACATTTTGCACATGATGAGCACCTAGCTCTGTCTCTTGGTGTGAACTGTCAGCGAAGCTAGCTTGTTCCTGTTTGCCCTGGTAAGCACCCCTCAGATACCCAAAACAGAAAAGATCTAAGAGACAAAGGAATACGCCAAGGCTCAGTCTAACCACATGGCCATTTCTTTTACTGTGCTGCTTTTTCTGTAACCCGTTATGAAAACAAGATTAGATGAGTTTGTGGAGAGCTATAAACCCTTGCACAACATTCCTATTGAGCAGGATCTCTGCACAAGGTGGGGAGTCTCTGGACCTTTATGTCTAGAGTATGGTAGAAGCAGCCATGGGCATGTTACACTGGCTGTGCCTTCAAAAGTTTCTGTCTGTGACAGTACCGCTTGTCCACATGTTACTCTGGGATCTCTCTCTCTGGGAGCCCACATCAAATGGAGATCATAGATAGGTTCTTCATTAACTTCCATGTGTTCCTGCTTTCTTTCCACCTTGAACCGCCAGGTCAGGCCACTGTCCAGCTGAGCGCCTCCAGATAATCTCTGTCAAGGTTATGGGGATGGGAGCAATCGCCTAGTGAAGTTCTACCCAGATGCCCAGCTCACAAAACATGCAGGTTGTGTTGCCACTATAATAACTTGCAGGTTTTGTTAAGTCACTGAGTTTTAAGGTCATTCATTATACAGCATCATTTAACTATAACAGGTAACTTTCTCGCATGGTTAGGCCCTGTACTTCCATCATTTTTTGCTGTTGCCTCCTACCTAGTCCTCATTCCAATATAGAAGTGGTAACCAGTCCAAAGAGGAATCACAGACAGAGCCATAGTGGGAGAGAGGAGTTCTTGTCCAGTGCTGTAGCTGGTGTGCAACAGGTCCTGGTCCTGTTGAGATTAGACCCCAGGAATAGTTCAATGAGCTGGATAAGCAGCACGCTCCGTTCCCAGCATCCTGCTCTCTCCACTTGTTCATTCTTCCCTTTGTTCATCTGGATGTTTGCACACAAATGCTCTGCCATAGAGTGTGTTTAAAACTTTCCCCTACCAAGTTCTGGAAAAAAAGCAATTCCTGTCCACATCTAGAAAGACACATGTGTTCTTCATACTCTACCTTAGGAAGACCCAATTGCTGTAGAGCATGTCAGACAGTACCTCTCCCATGGGCCCACAGGGCCAGGTGTCACCCATTCCAGAGCCATGCAGGTCCTAGGCTATGTAGTAATGTCCTCATTCTGCACCAGGACCATGGCGAGAGCCAGGATCCACAGCTGGGCTAGGAGGGGCCAGCTGCCAAGAGCCCAAGCTCCAAAGAAAATTCAGAAAAATGCATTCTAACCTACAAGCCTCTCTAGAGACTTGATAGATGCCTGTGTCCAAAGTGAGCTGTCATCCAAGCAAGAGCAGCTAGAGCAGAAGGAGGGCCTAGGTAGAAAGTTCAAGGGTCAGAGGTCAGGAAATGTACCTCTGTTATCAATCGATCTGCACTGAGCCCCCTGCATGAGATGGTGACACTGCTGCCTACAGACTAGATAAGCAGCACGCTCTGTTCCTGGACTCCTCCTCTCTCTGCTTGTTCCTTCTTCCCTTCATTCATCTGGACATTTATACACAGACACTCTTCAAGACACTGAAGTTGGCAGGTGGCCTTTCACAAAACGTGGACTTGGCTGTGACTTGGCTGTGACTTGGCCCGTTCAACTTTGGCCAAGTCACTCAGTCATTTTCGGTTTCCTTGATTTTATAAAGGACCCAACAATATCTGCCTCCTACAAATGACTCTCGTGAGAAATAAAAAGCACACACAAGACTCTTGTTTTATGCCTGCAAAATACTCAGTAAATGGTAGCGAGTACTACAGAGTAAACAAATGACTGTACTGTGAGCAGGGAGTAGTCTGCAGTCAGAGCCTCTGCTTCCCATACTTCAGCCTGCACACAAGCTAAGTAAGTGATAAAAGGAGGGTTTAGAGAGAGATTTAATCACTCGCAATTTAGGATGCTATTTTCCGTCTTTTTCTGACACAAAGCAGTGTTTTTTGCCAATGAAGCCATGGCATTTCCATGGAAACCACCTCATCATCTAAGTCCTGTTTCACAATGCTGTAGTAGGACTCAGAATGACGGACTACATTACCAAGTGCAAGGCCACGGTGCTCTCCCGCGGTGCACTGCACACACAGCCATGTCTTCCTTCCGACATCTTTTTCTTCCTGGAGCTTTTGACAAAGCCAGTTTATCACAACCTCATAATGCCACGGGAGAAGATGAGGCCTGACCTCTGGCGAGGGCTTGGCTCCGCTGAGGCCGAGGACGTACTGCCCCAAAGGACTGAAAGAGAAGAAACAGAGACAGAGAGGAGACAAAGAAAATTATGCTTTAAGATGTGGACTTAAAAAAAAATCTTCTGCAACTTCAGAACACAAAGTTAGCCAAGGTTATTAGCTCCACACTCCCTATGCATTTTCATTTGTGTCTTCGGAGTCCATCAAATGTGACTAACTCCCTTAAAGATACAGTACATCCACAAATTAACCTACCTGATAAGATAAAGGGTGGCAACCTCACCTTCACATAAAGAAAAGAATCAAAGGATACAAGAAATGTTTTTAGGCAAAATACCATGGATCACCCATTTGAAAGGACACTTCCAAGAGCACATGTGTATCTCCAGCCCAGACCAGTCACACACTCTATTTTGTGAGTGTAAATTTCTTTAATTCTGCTTGGTATGATCCGTCTTATGCCTTTCACTGAAGCACCCTGAAATTTTTTTTCTATGATGATGGTGAAGAATTTACATGGTGGTTCAAGTTGAGCTGTTTGTCTCCTCTGTAGGGGAACTCCTGGCCCTCTGTCCAGTGACTGTATGACTATAGGAGTGTAGATTATGCCACTCCAAAATATATTTCTCTGACATATTCTGAGCTGGTTACTCCAAGAATTTTAGATACAGGAGGAAAACTCAAAAGCTGCTATTTAGAAAAAGAAATTTATAAAGGAAATCTACATATTAAAAGTTCTGTTAGACAGAGGGTTGCTCCAGACAACCCTTGTCCCCACACGAAGTTTGTGTGCAGAACTAGGCAAACTTTCCTGACCATGCTTTGCTCAGCCATCCTCCCATATCTTTAATCTCCCATAGTCTGAAGCCTCAAGCCCTTTCTGTAGTTTAGAATCTACCTCAGCTGCATTCATAGGACTCTTCCGTCATTGAACTTTGTACTTCTGTCAGACTCCATGCATGTGCATGTAATTAAAAATGGCTTTCTTCCCTTAAGCTATCCCACGTCCCTTTAATTTGTAGCCTCACCTTCTTCCCAGTAGCAGGGTGGAAAGAAGCCACTTTTCTCTCCATCAGAAGGCAGAAAAGAGGGAAGCATCAGGGAGGAAGGCAAAAGGAGAGGCCAGAGGAGGCTAGGTCATTATGGAATAGAGATGGAAGAGAAGAAAGGAGGAAGAAGAGTGAGTGCATGAAGGCTTCCGTTCCCATTCACCCAGTGTAACAGTGGATGCAAAACACAGAAAACACAGTCCACACTTAGGCGTGTACATGCTCAGATGTTTTAGTTATATAACGGAAAGGAGTTGACTATTTTAAAACAAGCAGGTAGTTATTGTAGATTTAAGTTTTGCATAGAAATATTTGATACAGGAGTACCAAAGCCCTTATTTATTGTTTTGTTTTGTTTTGTTTTTGAAGACAGATTCTTGCTATGTAGTTCAAGCCGGCTTTGGACTCACTATGAAGCCCAGGCTGGTTCAGAACCATGGCTATCCTCCTGCCTCAGCCTGTCAAGCGCTGGGATTACAGGTGTATGACACCATAACTGGTTAGCTCTTGTTCTAACTTTATCAGAAACCCAATCAAACCTGCCTGCTACAATGAAAGGCCCACTTCTGTTCCCACAGGGAGAGAATTTTTATGTTCAAACCACAGCTCTCAAAGAGAGGATCATATATCTGAATGATGAGCATATTTTTGTAGCGTCTGACTAGCTAAAATAATTCAGGGATGAGAGACTGTTTTCCCCTCATGCTGGTTGATGTTACTGTGGAATGAGAAGGAACTTCTTCCCTCAGGGAGACTTTGGAAAGAAAATGGGCTGTCATCTTACCAAACACCATTTTGAGCATTTAACATACTTTGAGCATTTAACATTTAACATCATTAACTTTGAGAAGCAGTTACTTGTGAATCTAGTTGATAAAGAAACTACAGGTCAGAGAGGTAACCCTAGGAATGAACCCAGCTTTCTTCATGTTGCCTTGATGCCTGCTCAACTGACCACACAAGAGGAACCACACACCCCACTGTCAACAACACAACAACCCTCATCTATTCAGCAATTGCCATGTACAGTGCTTTGCAGTAAGAGTGGCCTTTTGATGAATGTGCTGACGCCTTATGCCCCTATAGTAGATCCCACACCTCCACTCGGCTTCCTATAACCTTTAAGTACTTGACCCCAAAATCACAACCTTCACAACCTTTAAGCTGAATGTCCTTGAACAGAGGGGCCCAGTGACCATCCAGAGGAAGGAAAAATATATTCAAGGAAAGCTTCAACAGCAAGGTGCTAAGTGCCTAGAAAGACGCAGATCCCCTTGGGAAATGAAGCAAGCCTCTTTCTGCTGAGAGTGATTCTGATATGCCATGATCCTTTCAATACACCAAGGTTCCCCTATTAAAATTGCTAATCATTTGTTAAATTGTGAAAACCTTCCTGAGAACAAGCTCATTTACATGTGAATTAGGTGTCTAGAATAGTTATAATCGTTCAATTATGTGATTATGACCAGAAGAGCTGGATTTAAGACAGAAACTACAAGATGTCTCAGGTCACTGGCATGTGTCCAAGACACTTGGGGAGGACAGTGGGGTCCTGAGCCTCAGGAAGCATATGTGAACACCATGCCATACAAAACCATTCCATTCCTGGTTACTGAATGAAAAGAACTGGCTGGTGGTTGCCTAGGATGGGCAGGAAGCTGATAGAGATTGAGACTGTGAATCTTCCTCTGAGAAACCACAGCTGTTTTCCAAAGTGAGATTACCTGTGAGGTGTGGAGAAAGATCAGCTCCCTGTCCTCCATCTCTTCCCCTCCAGCTATTCTGCTGGGCTTCCTTGATGCTGCCTCCTGTCTGTGACCCTCTGACCTGTCTGGGAAGGTTCAGTATAGTACATTGGAAATGCTGGGAGCTAAGGCAGCTAAGACAGCAGAAAGAGGAAAGCACCAGCTCAGGAAACAGATGGCGGAGTCCGAAAGGGCGGTGGGGAGGGGCGGCGGCGGAGACGTCGACGACGACGACGACGACGACTCGAAGGTGACCACTGACTCCTCTGCAGCCGTTCTTGGAGAAGGTGATAACTCGTGTGGTTCCACAATCCCGGGGCTAAGTTCTACTTTTCTGCTCACCATAAACATCTTAGAAAGTGCTCAAAAGAACTGTACTTCCAGAGAAAGCTTTGGGAAACCTGTGAGCCAGTCTGCTGCTGAGAACAGATTCACCTCTGTTTCTCCATGTCAGGGAAAGAAAAAGAGGCTCCAGTGAGGAGGAGGAGAGTTAGGCCTTCTAAGAGTCTGTAGCCATCAGCCAGAGAGCCAGAGTCTGGCATTCAAGTGACCTCATTCTTCTCACCCTCATGAACTTGCTTGTGTGGAAGGGTAGCCACTCTTCTTATGAGTTCAAACTGCCCCCTTCCCATAAATTGGCACTCAAGAGGAGAGAGGCCTGAGGGTACAAATGCTGCTTTTATGACTCAAGGTAATTCACACATTCAATGCAGTATGAAGAATAAAAAACATTTGTGTAAATTAATAAGATGTTGATGGAGACCACTATGTAGTGGCTCTGAGCAGGATTTAATATTAACCAACTGGCCTTCCATGCTTATTTGTGAGCCTATCCAAGGTCTAGGCCCCTTGCCTGGAGATTGGCAGCAGGTTCATAGTAAGTGAACCTCTGTGAATCACTCGTTCCCACTGAGGCCTGTACTGGCCTATGAAGCTGTGAACCCTCAAAGGACAAGATAAGGCCACAGCTGAGGATGCCTGGTTCCAACCCCAATTAACTAAAAGGAGACTGCAACTGCAGGCTCTACACTCCTACAATAAATGTCAACCTAAAGATATGGTAGTTCTCCTGATTGACATAATTTACTACTTGGGGGAAAAATATCTCCCAAGGTCCTGCTAGATTCTTCTTAGATTCCTGCATTCTCTTCAGCATCCCCTTCCTTTGTTTGAAAACCAAATAAATACAGGCTGCCCAGAGAAGTTCTTTGTCATATCCCCCCTTAGAATCTTGAATTCATTTAGAGGGTTTGGAATCTCCTGGAGCCCTAAAATCATACTACTTGTCTCTTTAAGCCTTTGCCATCCACTCATTTGGGAGTTATTGGGCCTGATCAGTCTGCAATAAATAAGGGATATGTACTATAACAACCACTGTTAATTCCTATCATTTTGCTCTGAAACCCTGTATCACTTTTATTATTTTTTCTTTGTTTTGTTTTTGTCTATGTTGTTGGTATTTTGCTATTGTTCTTTTCTTTTGTTATTCATACATATATGAATATATGTGTGTGTGTGTGTATATATATATATATATATATATATATATATATATATATTACTCAGTTAACTTTTGCCCAGAACAGGGATATAAAATCCTTGGACTGGTAATTTTTAGCATGAACAAGTAAGTCTACTGAAAGTGGAAAGTTTTGGAGACAGAGAAGGCGTTCAAAGGACACGAACTTCACAGGGGACACCTGGAGAAAAGAGAGAAGTATTCCACAAGGACTAGGGGTGAGTCTTCCCACCATGAAGAAGATGTTTTATCTGGAAGTACAATGGGCCAGAAACTTTTAGCTGAGGGGCAAAGATACATACAGGTGCTCCCAGGTTAGCTTAAATGTTCAGGGACTCATGTGCCAACAAAACACCTTGCAAAAATGTTACAAGGGGAAACCAAATATAATCCACGGTTTCCTCAGACAGGCTCTACAGATATTGACAATTGGGAAAGAATTGAAAAAAAATATTGAAAAGGTACACACTAGAGAGAAAAATCTTTTCCTCTGGGATGTTCTTATCTTGGAACCTAGCTTATTCAAGTGTCAGTAGTCTCTGATTAGACTTGTATGACACCAAGGAAACAAAAGAATTCCCAGCAAAAGTATCTATATTAAAGGGATTGCAGGAGCAGAAGCCTTTCAAAAGAACATCCCATACAGCTCTATCCCAAAAATTACAGGTTTTAAAGGGACAAACAACCACAAAAGGGGAAATCACTAGCATCCCTGCTTGCTTCCCAGTTAGAAATTTGCAAAATGATCTTAACAAGGAGTTTTTTGTCCATATGCCTTTTAAATTACGGAGTGCAAGATTAGATCTTCCTGTAGCTTGCAGAGTCACTCTTATTTGAGATGACAAACTTATCCCAATTCCTACAGGAATTTGCGGTCCCCTATCTGAGGGAATAGTTGATCTTGGACTGGAAAAGCTGTTCTAAATTTAAAAAGAATAACTATCGTGCCTAGTGTGATTGATGGTGATTATTGAGTTGAAGTACAAGTTTTTCCATGTGCTATGGCTCTCTGGGTTTTTGAACAGACCTAAGAAATCACTTAAAAACTTGTCTAGGATATAAAAATCAAATTCTGTAAAAAACTCATTGCTGGCCCATACTATACAAAAACCTCAATCAGATTTAAATCTTGTAGAATTTTTCAGTGACTAAGAGAACACAGCCAATAAAATCTATAATGATTAACAACCAAGAATACACCTCTATGTGAATTTGCTATTATTTTCTGACTGGCCAAATTCTCTATAATTTCTTTAGTTATATCTTTGCTGTGTTAAGTCTTACAGAAGAATTCTACAAGTGCTATAAAAAAATGTAAGTTTACATAAGTGATAATATTAACCTATTAGCTATGTCTAAAATTCTTATAGGAATGCACAGGTCTAAGAACAGCCAAGATGATCTGAGGAATACAAACAAAATTAAAAGGTATGACAAGTCATCAAAGTATAGTAAAGGCTAAATTATCTCAGGCAACACATTGTTGACTCACAGATGAGCAAACCAACCAATGGGATTGTATATAAAGTTCTGCTTCCTCCCCTGCATTCACCTCTCATTTCCGCTTTCATCCCTGCCCACTGTCTCCACCATTCTGCAGACTTTGCCATCCTGCAGGTGCAGCCCACAGTCCTGTGATGGTGCAGTGGCACTGAGGGCTTGGTCACAGGGCAGGACCCCACAGCCAGGCCCCGGGCACCTCCCCCATAGCAGATGTTCAGCTACATGCAGCAAAGAGTCCCTGGGATTAGAGTGGGCAGGAAGGTCCTCAGGCCCCTGAGTCCCACTATAGTTTTTGTCCTGAAAGCAGAGACAGACCAAAGGGTACAAGTCAAGGGAGAGAAATATTTTCCATTTGGAGATGAGTGTGACTCTCCCTTGAGCACTAATGTAGGACTTATCATCTCATGTATTTTTTAAGACAAGGTTAGTGTTACTATGTAGTTTAAATTGGTCTTAAACTCACTGTGTAGCCCAGGCTGACCTCCTTCTGCCTCAGCCACACGAGTGATGGAGTCACAGGAGTCTACCACCATGCATTCTCCCCTGTATTTTATCACCTCTTATTGGGGGAAGGTGAACACTGGCTTGGATTCTGGCACTACCTGACCACTTCTTACCTCAACAGCCCCACAGGGCTACTGTAGACCTGGGGACCTGACCCTCAGGGATTGCAAAATGGTCTCCATTGACACCTGGGCTCCAAACACTGCATGGTGTCATGCCTTCAGTGAACTGGAGGGACTTCTGCATGGTATATGTATGCCATCTAGATCGCAGTGCACGCTTTTGTCCTCATTTAATCCACAGCAGTTTAGCATATTTACATCAGCTGAGCTCACAGAAGGGCAGAGTGAACCCTAGGGAGAAGAAGGGTGCTCTCTTGACTGCACTGCAGTGGAGTGGGGGGGGCACTCAGTTGGGCTGCTTGGTACAGCCAGAGGGAGTGGATTGGTTGCCATGTTATTGAAGAGCTGCAGCCTCCTACTTCAAACTTTCTTAATTATATCTCCTGGGAATGAGGAGGAAAAAATGTATGAGAATTGGTAATTTTGCTGTGCCAAGCATATTTCTGTATATCTGAGAAGTCAGAACATGGGAGATGAGAAAGAATAATTTGAATGCACATCAAGGGTGGTGTACAGTGGCAGGAAGAAAACTATAGTCAGGGCCCATGGGACAGACTTCTCACCAAGGACTGGGAGAGCTGGGGATACGAGGAGCCAAAGTGGCAGCAGGAGGACAGACCCCAGCTCATCTTCCTCCCAGACTCCTGCAACAGCTACTAGTGCTCTTTAAGTGCAGGCCCTGTGCCCAGGGCCATTCTCAAACATCACCCTGTGTCTAACACATCATCACTCCCTTCAGTCAGTGTCCTCCCTGACCATACACTGCGCAACTCCCAGCATGTGCCATGTGGAAATAACAGCACAAGTTAGTGCATCAATGCTTGAGTATTTTTAAAAAATCCTGCCTAATACATGGAACACACCTTGGCATCCAGATAGTCCAGTGCCCTGGAGAGGACTCTGGGAGCCCAAGGGACACAGGTGTGTGAGCAATGGCCCAAGGGAGGGGTCCCACTTCCAGCTCCAGCATGGTGAGTACCCATAACACCCGCTTTGCTGGCTCACTCTATGCCCCCACGCTTGAAATGAGTCAGGGAAGGGTTTCACTGTTTCTCTGCATGCTCCACATGTTGGTTAAAAATATCTGGGGATGAAGCATCTTATACCTGGATAAACATAAAGCAGGGTCCCAGGGTAGAGTGTGCGTTTCTATCATCTACTAACTTCGTCTCTGTCTGTTTTCAATTGTTCTAACAAAGGCTACATGGTCCTGCACACCTTAACAGCAGTGCTCCAAGAGGTTGAGGTGGGAGGATTGCCCAGTGTGACAACTTTGCAAATTACTGATGCTTTGTTTCAAAATTTTTGAAAAATAGGAAAAAAAGGAAAAAGGCTGGGCACATAGATCAGTGCAAAGGCCTTGGGTTAAATGTTCCTTTACACCAAGTTAAGTACTCATCATCTCTCTCTGAGTTATATAGAGTTGATGGGAAAACTGGTGTCCAATCTACAGTTTCTGATTCAGAAGCCTATGATGTGACCTTCTGCCCTAGGACAGGGGCACTGTCTCCGGCCTTGTTATCCTGGTGCAGGAAGGACCATGTCTCTCCAGTAAAGTAAACATCTTCCCTCTCTTCTATCTCAGAGCCTGAACACATAACAAACAGTGCAAGGACACTAGCTGAGCAACCATCCAGATGGGACTAATACTGTTGTGTCTAGAAGAAGTGGCTCAGCCTAAGTTTGCTGGTAAACATCAGATTTGCACACCTGCCTCCTCTGTGGCCCTCAGCAGTAAGGATTTCTTTGCTGGGATCATTTATTTTAGGAAGGAGCTGAAGCACAGTCACCAGAAAGCCAGGAAGGAGTCGCTAGGCAAAATGAAAATGAAAAGAGGCCTGGATGGAGAAACCACACCCTCCCAGTATGGCAGGACCACCTTGTCCACACCACCAAGTCTTAAGGGCCACATGTGACCCTCAGGACTCTTAACACCCTTTCACTCTTGCTGCAACCAGACACAGGGTGGCGGATGATTATTTATTTGCTAAAGGTAGAAGCGACCTTACTGTGAGTCCTGCTCATTCCACTGTGTTTACTGCATGAAGAGCTAGGATGCACCCCCTCACACACATAAACACACCCATGACCTACCACACATGTCTCAAACACAGTACCTACACCACATACAATTTACATGGGTACCACATATAAGTGCCACACTTTACTGTACTGCACCCCCATATATACCACACACCCATGGGCACACACACATTCCCACATACAGCACATGCATCACATCACACAGACGCCACATACACTACATACATAACACATCCGCACACACAAGCACAGATGGTCTGGTACTTTAAAAGTAGGGCAGACTAAGAAAAAAGACACATTATGCTGCAGAATTTAATGAAAGGGGCCAATCTTTGTCACATATGGGGCTTCCAGCTCATTCCCCTGTGAGATGAGCGATGAGGACTGCAGTCTCTGGGAAGAATTCACTTCATGGCTCAGCCACACTGGCTACTCCTGCTCATTTCTAGACCAGTTCTTTTTATGAGTCCCACCTTACCCAGCTCCATCCAACACACACACACACACACACACACACACACATACATACACACACTCTGTCATAGACAAGCACAGACATACATACACATGCACCCTTGTTAATTGTGTTCAAGGAAGGCACACGGGCTCTAGTGTTGATGCAGGCACAATTTCACAAGTGAGACAAACCTGAGGACAGGTTTGTCCTGGTAGAGATAACCTAAACAGCCTTTGCTGGTTCAGTTGGTGGATTCTGTTGGTTCTTCTGCACAAAGACACACATTTCTCCAGTGTAGCAGGGCACACTTGTGGGATCAGTCTCATACTCCAGAGGAAATCTAATCTAGTGGTTCACAGTATTAGATTATAAAATGACAATCTTGACCACCACTTTACCTCCTGCGGTGTCAATAAAACAGTGGTGAAAATCATGCCTGCCCCACACAGCTGTTCTGAAGATTACATGATTCAAAGCATACAAGAGTTGTAGACAACTCCTGTCATGTAAAGTTCCACAAAGCAGTAAGTCTTAGTATAACTATATAAACCTCTCCCAGGAAGAAATGTGGTGCAGTGGGTGAGGCCAAGCCACCAGACTCTGTCTGCAAAGTGGGCTAGTGGACTGCACCAGGCACAGTTCCAGCAAAGGTGTGGATGGACTTCCCTCAGCCACACAGCTGGCCTGGGGCCTGGAAGACCCTTCATGGCTCTCCTTTTGCTGACAAAAAGTAGAGAAACTTCACCCCAGCTCAGCACCAGCGGCTTCTGCCTCATCTCAAGCCCTGTATGTTGACCAGTTAGTACCAGGGTCTTCAGGAAACCTACTGTCCACAGACTGAGCTAGAGAGAGAGGAAGGACAGGCAAGATGAGTTAGCCCCAGGGGATACAGGCACCATCTCAGGGGTCCTGGAAGGAGAGGAGAGATGCCCCACCACTGTGCTTCCAACTCTCAGGAGTGGCTCTGCTGGTGTTCCAGGATATACAGGGTTTGCCCCAAGGGGAAATAGGAACTGGAGCAGACAGTGCTACAAGAGGACTCCCCTCACACAGAGGCCTGCTGATGATGTGGCTGAGGCTGTGCTCCTCAGGAAAGCCAGCTCATGCTGCAGTGTGCACAAGGTGGAGCCAAAACAGACAGCAGGTGGGGCAGCTGGGCACACTCCCCCACAGTCAAAGGGCATCTGCCCTGGCACTGAGCAGGTTCTTAACCATGGCCACAAGTGGAAGCTCTTGG
Source organism: Dinomys branickii (assembly GCA_004027595.1). Lineage (NCBI taxonomy): Eukaryota > Metazoa > Chordata > Mammalia > Rodentia > Dinomyidae > Dinomys > Dinomys branickii. The sequence goes on from PVLD010021428.1 coordinate 27,250, forward strand.
CCCTGCTAGAAGGAAGCCCCTGGGAACCCACAGCAGGGGCCAGAGATCCTGGAAGGAAGCCAAGAGAAATGGCCTCCAAGACGTCACACGCAGGACTGCTTCCCTCGCACAGAGAGGCACACCCGGGGGAGGGGCTGAGGCCATTCTGAGGTCTGCAAAGCATAGAGAAAGTTAGATCCAGGGGGGCTCTGTGCTGGGCATCGACCTCAGACAGGTACAGAGGGGCTCACTGTACAAAGCTGGTAAGGAGGGGGGCACACCTGACAGGGGCCCAGAGGAGGGGCACGGCCGCAGGACCCTCTGGACTCTCACCTAGCCTGTTCACATTCTGGACTCTTTGCCACCTCAGGAAAAATGACCAGTTAATGACTTCTTCCCAAGGCTGCAGAGTAAGAGGCTGAGTCAGCTTTCAGGCCTAGGTTTCCTACTCAAGACCCCAAACCTGTCCTTTCACAACTTAAAGCTGCCCAGAGCCCCAGGGAGACCCTGCAAGAGGCATCACTCACGGTTTCTATTCATCTATTTACAACGGTATCGGGCGACACTGTCCATGGACTCAGCGAGGGGTGTGGGTGCCCAACTAGTAATCTCATAGATGGAAGGTGGGCTGTAGGCTCCGAGGCACATAGCAGGAACAAGGAGACCACACAGCCAGAAAAGCTAGAAGTGTGGAGGCTCGGACACAGCAAGGCAGCTTCCTCCCTCTGATGGAGTCAGGAAGCTTGCCTGGCCCACCTTTCCGGCTTCCTGAGGGGCCTCATGCCCGTAGTTCCATAAGGAGTCACTCCTGGGTAGGTCTGCTACCACATTTCACCCTGAGAAGGTGACTTGTGACATTCTTCAAGAGCCCCCGTTCCTAATGCTTTCCTTCTTTGGCCCAGGAGTCAGAATCCTTGGTCACTCCTAGCGACCACTAGCGACCTTAGCTGAGCTGCAAGAGAAGAGGGTGACTGAGCATTCTGCCTCCAGCAACAAACATGACAAGGCAAAGGGCTAAAACGAAATCTCAGAACTCCACCCCACTCAGAACAAGTCCAGGAGTCATCGACATAGGAGAACTTGGTAAACACATACCTGAATAAGAGCCATTTGAAGTAAACTGAGAGTCATTCTACACTCTTTACAGTAGGCTGACAGCAAGAGAGCTGGCCATTCAGACAGTGAACCCCAATTCTCTGCTGAAAGCCCTCTAACACCACTGCTGGCAGACACCCCCCCCCAACCAGCGCCTCCTCACACATCTTCTTTCTAAAATCAGGCATTGATGAAGGCACAGGAAATTCAGACTTGGCAAATGAAGAAAAGACCATGGGTTTGCTTGAATGACAGAAGACGACAGAGAAGCTGATGTCTGACAAGACTGAAATGACACTGTTCTGCAGGTGCATGCGGTCAACATCTTCTCCCCAAATGTAGCAGACCACCTCACAAGGGCGGAAAGCCTTGGCAGAATTAATCACTACCTGGAAACCAATTTCACACTAGAATAAACAGAAGAGAAAGAGAATAATAAATGCATTACACTGTCCAGTTCTTAACCTGAGCCTTGATATACATTAAAAAACAAATCATTTGCTTTCAGCAATGACAGAAACTCATCTTGTTTAGCGAAATAAGATAAAGAGGTCTGGGGTAGAGGGCTGGCTGGCTATCTGAGGGAAGACAGCCTGAGATGATAAATATCTAATGTCAAGCTTTCACTCAGCCTCAGGCTTCCAGAGGATGCAGCGGCTAACTTGGTTACATCTGAGGGAGCAGAGGAAAGAGGATGCTCACAGAACATTAGAAAGAAAAGGATATCAGCTTCCCAGGGGTTGTCATAAAATATAGAAGCAAAATGTAAAAAAGTATAGTTAATTTTCGTAGAAGCATCCCATCTCTTAGCAGGATGGGTTAGCTCTGGTTTTCACATTGTCTAGCATCTTGGAAAGGTATTTGACTTGCTGCATGGAGCGGAGCAAGAAATGTGAAGAAGAGCTTATTGCCCGTGTCACTGTCTGCTGGACAGAGGCACTTTCAACATCGATGTTAAATCATTCAGGGGCCATTTGAAAGAAAGCACTTTAAGAGCAGGTGACCCATGACCCCGCCACAATTACAGTCTGAGTCTATGCCCTCCGTGTGCTGGCTGCAGACAGGAAGTCCTCACTCAGAAGGCCCAGGAGCTGCTAACATTGGGGTTTGCGTTGGGGCCCACTCTGCACGTGCCTTCGGCTGCTGGAGGTCAGAGGGCAGGGGGTGCATGAACTGCTATAACCACAGTTTATGTATGGGCTTTACTTGTGCCCAGACCTTCTGGAAGTCACAGACACAGGTGGTCCCTGATCAAGGCCAGTGAAGCCCACATCTGGCTCCTTTGCACACCCTCAACTGACTGGAGGCACAGGATCAAGCAATCCGTGACCTGTTGCCACCATGGTTCCCAGCTGAAAGCACCGAGAGCCAAGTACTACCCATCTGCTTCCTGGTGGCAGAGCAGGTGACCCATGAACCCACCACCATTACAGTCTGAATCACTGCCCTCTGTGTACCTAGTGCAGACATGAGGTCCTCACTCAGAAGGCCCAGGAGCTGTTAACACCAGGGGTTCGTGTTTGGGCCCTCCCTGTGTGTGCCTTAGGCTGCCAGAGGTACTAGGACAGTGGGTGCATGAACTGCTATTACCTCAGTTTCCTCTGGGCTTTACTTGCACCCAGACCTTCTGGAGGTCACAGACACAGGCAGTCCCTGATCACCACCAACGCAGCCCACACTGGGCTCCTGTGCATGCCCTGAGCTGCCTGGAGACACAGAATCAGGTGCTTCACAAACTGTTGACCTTGCAGTTCATGTCTGGGTTCTGACTATGTCCAGAACTGCCTGGGTTCACAGGACAACTGACCCATGACTGTGCCACCAGTGCAGCCCACTTCTGAGTCCTACACGTGCCCAGAGCTGCAAGGTGGCACTGGATCAGACAGTCTGCCTTCAACTGACATCACAGTTTGTGTATGAGACCTGAGAGAGCTAGGTACATTTCACTATCTACTGGAAAACACCAGAATAAGCAGTGCGTCTCAGCAGACACTGAGGGGCAGACCTGACCACCAAGAAAACAAGAGCCACTAGCAACCTTAGCTGAGCTACAAAAGAAGAGGTTGACTGAGCATTCTGCCTCCAGCAACAAACATGACAAGGCAAAGGGCTAAAATGAAATCTCAGAACTCCACCCCACTCAGAACAAGTCCAGGAGCCATCGACGTAGGAGAACTTGGTAAACACATACCCGAATTTCCTGAAATGATTGCAATGGTAGTAAAGAAACAACTGCATCAGGCCATAGAAGAGATCAGATCAGAAATAATCTCTCAGGGAAAAAATGAAATGACAATAATAACGAAACAATTGCTCAGCACATCTAGAGAAGAAATAGATTTTAAAAAATAGATGAATAGAGGACTTCCGGGAAGATGGCGACCAGGTAGGCAGCAGAGAGAGAACCTCCCAGAGGATTACCACCCAAACAATGAAATATAGCAATATGAAGACAGAAATAAGGACTTCTGGGAAGAAGACGACCAGCCGAGAGAGCAAGTGCGGAGGGAAGAACGGCTTCAGCTCCTGAACCCGACAGAGAATGCGCTATTGGGACAAACTGCGCCAAACTGGGCAGCGCTCCGGGATCCCGCTCAGAACCCCACCCCCGCAGCCAGCGCTGCGCAAACTGGAACAACAGCGACCGGCCGGCGGGATTTCTGAGTCAGGGAAAATCTCCATCCAGGGAAAAACATCTGAACGGCACTCCTGTCTGCACGATCACAGGGTGAGTTAAGTGCACGCTCTAACCGGTTTTTCCTGAATCGGGAAGAAGCTCAGCCCAGCGAAAGACATCAAAGCAGCTTTAAGGACTGCGGGATCTCCCAGGTGAGAAGACCTACTTAGGCGCCCCAACGGGTTTTGTGAGGGGGGAAGGAGCTCCACCCAGGGAGAAACACCTGAGTGGCCTATCTGCAAGAATCCTGGGGTGACGAGCTGTTTATTCGCCCCGGCCAGGTCTTGGGGTAGGGAGTAGAAGCGGAAATCTCAGCAGACAGCTTAAGGGACATTCTCCCAAAGAGAAGTAACCATTGGAGCAGCCTCTGCAGCAGACCTTTGCCTGCTGAACTGTCTGTGGAATTTATACCTCCACATTTTGAATCTGATACCCAAAAATGGGAAAACAGAGG